>JALPQI010020629.1:0-25084 GCA_025490895.1 Thaumatotibia leucotreta | reverse complement strand
GTAAGGTTGCCCATACGAAAAAAACCGCTTTGATTGACTTAAATAAATATAAAGATGGCATCTAACATTTTATCCAAACGATGTCAAGCAAATAATATTGTTTTAATTCAATAATTAATTTACCAAGATGGATTTTTTTGGGTGGGTAATCTTACCCCCTAGGGCTAATATAAACCGACTTTAACGGTACATATAGATACTTAAATACATAGCCAGTCTGAACTAGGAAGAAATTTAATATTTGTAATAAATAAATACACAGTAACTAACTTTAACTTACTTACTTTTTTAGGTTAGTTAATATACGCGAGTTTATCCGTTTTATTAGTTTTATTTCATGTGTAATCCTCGCGGTATTCGAAGAAAATGTTATAAATGAATATTTTTAAAAGATGGAGTACTTTTAATAAATCTACTCTGAGAACAAGCTTCCACAATAGGTACCGCAGTTCTTCCACGGGAATCGATTGAGTATAAATTAGCTTGGTACGTGTCTTATTTACTTCATTTGTTCGTACTTAGCCAATAAATTGATTAAAGACTTTTAGTAAACCAACTATAGATGCAATCAAGTGCGAAAATAGATTTGATCACATTAGCAGCGAATTTCATTTAGGGCGTGTAAACTGGTTTTTATTTTTATGAGATTATCATCACTACATAGTATAAAATAAAGTCACTTTTTCTGTCCCTATGTCCCTTTGTACTAAGCTTTGTAAATCTTTAAAACTACGCAACGGATTTTGATGATTTTTTTTATAGGTAGAGTATTTCAAGAAGAAAGTTTTTATGTAGGTATAGTACCCGTGCGAAGCCGGGGCGGGTCGCTAGTGATGAATAAACGGTTATTGGTGGCTTTTCCCTGAAACAGGGTCCTGTAATCTGTAATATGTTTTTTACGTTAAAATACGAGCCAAATCCGTTTAGAGGTTTCCGAGATATAGGGATCTGAACTGTATGCTCGGAAGAGACCACTAGTAATTTTTTTGCTTTTAAAAAATGTATGGAAAAAAATGCGGTAACTATAGTTACGGCACTTAGTCATAACACGGATTTTTTTGTACTAGACAGCTGTTTCTACTTACGTAACTGCCTACTGTAATCGATATAACTCAGTTAATAATAATGAAATGGCCAAAATAACATACGAACCTTTAAAACCATGTATTAGTAGTGGGTAAAATTATTTATACTTATTCATAAGTTTTCGATAAAACTGTAAAAACTATTTGAAACTTCAAAGTCGATTTCCCACAAACTTGGTTTTTAGAGACACAGTAAATGGTCATGACACGGTAGTTTTCCTGCGGGATGTACTATATGGGGACCCGGACGGAATATATCGACGAGACTATCTGAGCATATACGATGTCTGAGAAATCGCGACAGCCAGGGCTCTGCGGTGACGGAACACGTATTGACGCACTATATTAGGTTCGATAAGGTAACCGTACTTGCAAGAGAAAAGTTCATCTTGCCACGGAAAATACAGGATGCTATCGAAATAAGTCATCATCCGAATTTTAATCGTGATTGTGGTTGGTCAGTGCCACCTGGTTGAAAAATGGTTTTAGGTATTCCATCGGTAGACAGTGTAGACGAGCCCTTATTACCTAGTGACTAGTGTCGGTACCGGTACTCTAGTGAGTGTTGTGTGCAACACGTTTTTATAAAAGTGACAATGAGGGTAGTTCCTTCGCCGCCCCCGCCAGCGCTGCCCGCGGCCAGCTCTAGCAGAGCGCAAGCCCGCAGTACACGTCAGGCTTTGGTCGTGGGCACTCCATGACGAGGATCTTCTAAATGGATTGAAACATTTTGAGTAATAAGCGACTTAAATGACGTGAGTAACCCGTTTGATAATTATTAAATACGGTTTTTCCATAATTTCCAAAACCGGTTTGAACTACCTATTTTCAGTTCACTGCTGCTGGACGTAGGTTTCTATCTACTATGCCTATACACGCATTAGGAGGTAAATGTCCAAAATTGACACGCTGGGCAAGCGGTTTGGCGATCGCAGTAGTGTGTCTACTAAGGATAATGAAATGAAATATATTTATTTGCATTAAGTGTGGTAACATTTAGGGCATAATGTTAAAATTGTATCACACACATAGCTACTAAAATACATGTTATACAAGTATAACACATATTTACAACACAATATCATTTAAAAATTAAAACAAAATTAATAGCATCATGTTACAAAATTCAGATACACTACATGTCAAATGTTAAATCATTTCTTTCAACCATCTAAAAATGTAGATGCCGCTTAAATTGGGTTATCGACGGTTGTTGCCTTATTTCGAAAGGCAAACTGTTATAGTATTTTATGCAACCCTTGTTTAAGAGAGGTCAAAAAAGGTGAGTGGCGTGGGTAACAATTTGAGGCGAAGCCGAAAATAGTTACTAAAGACGCCACGAGCATTTTTTGACTCAGTTAAACAATGTTGCATACAATACTTTTTCTACGACCACACATTTATTTTTAAATAAAACTGTAAATTTTAGAAATATTCTTAGTCAAACACAATTTTATTAATCATCAAGGTCGGGCGGGAGACGTCAAAATTAAAAAAGAAAGCTCCTCTATGGTTTACTGTTCATCAGATTTTTTTTTTAATTAGGCTGGCAGCCATGTATTTCATTAAGTCTTGTATACACGAGGTGTCTTAAAATGCAAAAAACGCACTGCGTGTAAACCCGAATGCGTTTATATGGAATAGACAATATAGACTTATCTTGACATCTGTAAGGCTTAATGGTATGTTCACGACCATGTAAATGACAAATAACAGTATGGGAGTAGAAAAAATATTTTTATGGACATTGACTGACAATTTTTCCTCTGTAAGAAACTTTTACATTTTTGCATAACTAGTTTTGTAGGATATCTGGGCCGGAGCTTAGGATAAAGCTGCTGCCTATCATACATCAAGAGAACACTAGGAACAAATCTATAGATAGTCTTATCCAATAGACGGTTTTCTCCTCCTTGACTTTGTATAAAATACTAACAAGCAGCATTAACATAAACTGCCATTAAAGCTCTTCAAACCGTATTAATTACAGTTCTGAGTTAAGATTTATTAATAGTTCCGCCCCAATCGGCTCACACTTCAGAACGATTTGCTTATAACTGACTTTAAATGAGTTGTTCTGAAGATTAAATGGCTGATTAGAATGAATTATTTTGGAGATTTACGAGAAATAGCTTTGGGATTATCTGCAAAGCTACTTTAATAGTACATTACTGCAGACGCCGGGAAAGATGGGCTTATCGGCTGAGTAGGTATGGACTGGACAGTGATGTGAAGCCGGTAAGCCCATTTCACGGCGAGGCATGTATTTGTATAGTGCTTTTCTCAAACATATGCAATGAGATAAAAAATAAACAATCAAAAAAACAGAATTAAGCTGTTTAGCCTGTTAAAGAAACCGACGCCATGTTTTAAAAAAATATTGCTTACCGGCCTAGGCCGTTAAATTCGTATGAAAATCCTTTACTATTATCTCGAGGTCATCCGCCTGCAACGTTATACTTTAAAGCCTATTATGACGAACATAATGACAACAATTCATTGCATGTTTGAGAAAAGATAATTTGCTCTAACGTAATTATAATCATATTAATTGTTTACATAGTTGAGGCGAGAAGGTTCTCGAGTGGCGGCCACGTACAGGAAGGCGCAGCGTGGGTAGGCCCCCCACAAGGTGGACTGATGACCTGGTGAAGGCCGCAGGAGTCCACTAAATGCGGGTGGCACAGGGCCGGTCATTGCGGCAATCTTTGCGGGAGGCCTATGTTCAAGGGAGGCTATGAGGCCTATGTGTGTAAGATGTCCTAAAATATTTATTTATTTATTTATCATTTGTTCGGGTCAAAAGTCTGTGTTTCACTATGTCATCATATCAGCCGAAAGACGTCCACTGCTGAACATAGGCCTCCCCCAATGATTGCCACAATGACCTGCCCTGCGCCACCCGCATCTAACGGACTCCTGCGACCTTCACCAGGTCATCAGTCCACATTGCGAGGGGCCTACCCACGCCGCGCCTTCCGGTACGTGGCCGGTACTCGAGAACCTTTCCGCCCCAACGGCCATCAGTTCTACGCGCAATGTGCCCCGCCCACTGCCACTTCAGTTTAGTGATTTGGAGAGCCATATTGGTTAGGTTTGGTTCCACGTTAGTTATAATTTAATTCATAAAGAATGCAAATAAGCCACGTTCGTAAATAATAATACGTGAAATTTCCTGTAAAAATATGAGTTGGGTTAACGATGTTAGCAATAACGTACACAAAGCCGTTACGAATTTCATTAAAATTTAAATTGACGTAAATAAATTGACGTAAGGCCCAGGGGTGATATGTAAAATTTCCGAAATTTATTCAACTTAAATGCCAGCATAGTTTATTGACCATTTTGTGATAAAAGCCATGATGAAATTGTCGAATGAATATCTTTTTTTTTAATGTCAAAACGATCGCCACTATGAAGTTTTTAAATTTCGGATTATTTCTACTCAAAATAATAATTAATAATAAATATTTTTGGACATTTTTACACAAATCGACCTAGTCCCACGGTAAGCTCAATTAAGGCTTGTGATGTGGGCCAGGCGACGATATATATAATAGATAGATACATATAGATACTTAAATACATAGACAGCCATGACCAAGGAACAAATATTTGTGATAAATAAATACACTAATAATGCCCTCGCCGGGATTCGAACCCGGAACCTCCAGCTTTGTAGGCACTCCCAACTAGGCTACGGAGGCTAAAAATCACGAGCTCTTTCTATCAAACAAAGCAGGACAGCAGTGTTACTTTCGTATGTTCCGAGGGTTTTCTAAGTTCAGACGGAGTGTATACTCCATTTCAAATACCATGGCCCGATGGCACTGGAAAGTTTTATGTGGCATCGGGACATACTTATTTCCACTTTCAACTTTTTTTAAACTATGAATGTAGTTTTGCTAAAAGTAGAAGTATGTTGCTAAGAGTAGTATGTTTTGAATTTCAAGTTCTAATAAGCCTCTTCTTGCCCTCCAAAATGTTAAAATATCAAAGTCCTAAACAAAAGGGCCTATTTCTAAGAAAATGATACGAGCTTTTAGAAATGTATAATAACTTATTATTAAGTAGTTTTTGTAGAAATGAAGGATTTGTAAAATTTCCTTGAAAAACAGTTTGTGTATTATTGGATAAGCTCACAAGGCCAGAACAAAACGGCTTAATTCTAAACGTTTCGCATCAAAACTGCTTAATTCTGAAAATTTATGGTATATTAACTAAATAGTTAAGTTGATAGAGCAATATATTTAGTGGCATAACATTTATATCAACTCACTGGAGTGCTATATCAAAAACACAGAAAGAATATCGAAATGAAATTCATGTTTTTCCCAATTTCACAAAAAAAGTTACAACTGGAAATAAGCCCTTTTGAAAAGACACTCCTCATTTGAAATGGAGTATACGTCGGTTGACAACCAATACTCTTTAAGTGACAAATTCCTACTTGAAATAAAACTTTGAGTATATAATAACAAATTACATTTGTAAGGAAGTTACTATATTATAGATTATGTAGTGTGAGATTAAGATTCATTTTAAATATTTCACCCATAAATTAAAGAATATACAAAGACAAACTAAGAAAAAAATGGAGCAAATATTATTTTACCATAACAAGTATTCGATATTTTGTAAAATACTCACTAATTAAACTATTTAAAACTGCTTTTAATTGATTTCTCCAAAATTACATCACCAGTACGATGAAAAATTCGGCTCACGATTCTTGGAAATACCTTTCAAGTAACATGCAAAAATCAGTTGAATTCGAAACCTCCTTCGTTTTTTAAGTTGATTAAATAATAAATTCATGAACAACTTTGTTGCATTTTAAACATAAATAATGCCTTTAAATTTTAATATGTCTATGCTAATCTACTTTTATTACAAAATGATAAAATGCATTAGTTTATGGAGATATACCTCATAAATATTGGAATCCTCAAAGCTAAGAACTCCATATTAATGAAGTTCTCTGACTATTCATTATCATAAGTCGAGTCTTACTTGATAGACTACCAAAACATCTCATCAAGCATTTAAGCATGGGCGAAAAATCATAAATAAAACTAACTCGTTTAACAGAAAACGTTCCCCTTTTTAGGGTTCCGTAGGTAGTATACTAGGAGACCTCATAGTTTCACCATGTCCGTCTGCCTGTCTGTCTGTCCGCAGCATAGCTCAGGAGCTGTTGGTACAAGAAAGTGTTTTTTTTTTAGTACTTCCACTATAGTAAAGCGGGGATGATTTTTTTGTTTTGCTATATTTGTGGGGTATCGTTGAATAGGTATTTAAAAAAAAAAAAGGTTTCTAAATCGAAGCATTTTTCTAGTCAATATTTTCGGAGATAACCACTCCGGAATAAAAAAAAATTGTCTTTTACTTTTGATCTATAGGTCCAAAAAAAATCATGAATAGTAAGCTTACAGAATACTTTAAAATACAATTATTTGAAACATAATCGGCCCAATCGTTTTTAAAAACTACCTACGGAACCCTACACTGAGCATGGCCCGACATCGACATACTCTTAGCCGGTTTTTATTGACATTTTAGCAAACGTTTTTACATTCAAATGTACTTTTGCCATGCCCATGTTAGTATGCTTAATTTTTTTTATATCCTTGTTATTATCAAAACTAGAACAACATCAGTTTTTTCATCACACTTACTGTCTAAGCGCGCCATTGCTGGCGTGCATAGCGGGAGTAATAGAAAAGTGAAATTCGCTAGGGAGTAATAGAAGTGTCGGAACGTAAATTAATCCTTTTTTGTCTTAAAACTTTTTTTTTGTTGGCAAATGTGATGAAAAACATACATTGTATGCATCACGGTCGGTAAGCGGAATACTAACTCGAGTCATTAAAAGCTTCTAGCACTCTCATTAGTAATTCCGTACTTGCTTAATGCACAATGAACTATTTCTCAAACATGCAATGAAACATTGTCTTTACGTTCCTTAAAATAGAATCGGAAGTATCGCTTTTAGGGCGCAGTAGCTCACTGGGATGGAAATGCAATTTCATAATACTTTTCAGGCCTAGGCCAGCAAAGTAACTTTTTTTTTATTTCGACAACATTGTCATTTTTTTTTGCATTTCTCTGTATGTTTGAGAAAAGCACTATACATGCCTCGGCGTGAAATCGGATTCCCGGCCTCGTTAACTACCTATCCTATTATATACCAACTTGGCCGGAAATCCTCATTTTCCCGGCCTCTGATGTAATGCACTATTAGGCAAATATGGTCATTTAAATTACAAGTATGACTATTTGTAAAAGAAAACAATTGAATTGTTCAGTAAACTGATTGAGAGCGCCTTACTTGCCATTTTTTTGTTCAAAATGCGATAAAGAGTTTTGTATTGTATTGTATGAAAGGAAGCAACGTAAGCGGCCAGACTCATTAATCATACTTAACCTTTCCATGTTGTTGGCGCATTTATGTATGGAATTATATTGTAATTTATATGTATCATAAATAATGCTATCTTGGTTTTGCTAATGATCTTTTCTCAAACTTGCAATTAAATTGTCAACATTTACGTATTTTCATCATTATCTCAGCCATAATACGTCCACTGCTGAACATAGGCCTCCCCTCTGGACCTCCACATGTATCGGTTAGATGCGACCTGTATTTTGTTGTAATTTATAGTGTGCTGGGTCTTTGAATAAGAAAGTTTTTTTCTTAAGTCAATATTTTCAGAGATAACGGCTCCAGAAAAAACATGATTGTGTCGCCCCCTCTAACTTTTGATCCGTATGTCCAAAAAATATGAAATTAATAATACCTAGACCTCATTAATTTTCATATGCGCCTGGGCAGGACATAGTGCAATTAACCAATATTTTAACATATTTTACAATTTCACTAAAAATTGTATATGCCGATGATTGACGAATAATAGTACATTACTATAGGGAAAGGCCGGGATGAAAGGGGTTGCCGACCGAAGACATATTATACGGGCGAGCGAAGCGAGGCCGAACAGGTCTGAGGCAGGCAACCCCATATGTCCGGCCGAGGTATGTATAGTGCTTTCCTCAAACATGCAATGAAATAAACAACAAAAACATCAAAGTTTTATTTTTTTTATATGCATAGTGGCAGAATATCATGATGCCACAAATTTATGTGGGATGGAATTAAAAAACAGCACTTTGCCGGCCTAGGCCATCAAGATTTGTATTATATTCCTTTAACGACCTCTTGTCCTAGTCGCACCTGAAACGTCATACTTCGCGGCCTATTGTAAGGAACATAACAACAATATTTCATTGCATGTTTGAGAAAAACAATTAGTACGAGTATTTGTACCACACATGCCAGAATTCAGCAGAAAATAAAAGTAAAATACTATAAAGACATAATCATTAAATCATAGAGAATATTAAAATACACATCGGTCTTAATGTAATATAAGCAATTTGAATTATCATTTCCTGTTTAAAATTAGTTAGTAGATACTAACTTTAAGCTACCAAGCCCGTCATTTTCTGAAAGAAATGACTAATTAAAAGTTCCTTTGACTCATTAATTTTAATGATCTTGCCATTTCATTAATTGCCTCCGTCGACTCAAACGCCAGTCTAAATTCGATTTAAGCCTTTTAAAAGAGACCTAGTGCTTTAAGATTTCTTTCAGGAAAAAAGTATTAAGTGCTGAAAGATCTCGGTCAAAATAAGATCTTTCTACTTTGAGTTTTACGATTTGCTTATCTGACTGTGCAAAAGCGATCTCAGATCCAATTCATTCTTAACTCTTGCTACTTTTAAAATAAGATTTTCAGTTCTTATTAACATTCATACTTGTCTCATTCACATTTTTGTCATGATGAAGAAGAATATAAAAATAGAACCGAATATAAAAACGTTTGTACATAAAAGAGCACAATATACAGAAGCGAAGAAAAATACAAACAAAGTCACAACATGCCTCGTCTCAGCATGGTGCTAGCGTGTGGCAGCGCTGGTCTTCCGATGAGGCTCACACTTAAAAACCAGTCTCACGGCTTCGTTCATGTCATTAAAATCATTTTACTATTCAAATAGCTATTTTATTGGAACAAAATTATGTCAGATTTTCGTAAATGTAATTCATAAATGTTGGCATAAGATTCTAATGTCCAAGTCAACTAAGATCTTTTGCACTCCCTAGTATAAAGTTTTCAGAGCAAGCTGCTTCAAACATTACTTGAGTTTTGATTTACTTGGACTTTGCATTTGAACTTTGTGAAGTAAACGTCGAATCAAAGGGAATTTTAGTGTTCGTCATTTGGTAAAAGTTAACTTATATTGAATATATGAAAATAGCTCAAGTAAGTAAATTCGAAGTTTACGTATTAAAAATGTATTTAAAAAATAAAAGATAATATGAACGTAGAGTAATAGAATTAGTAGAAATGTTGCGATAAGGACTGATGAACTGCAGACGTAGCCAGGATGCCATTTTACCATCGTATACTGTAAGCGATAATTTGAATCTTTGAGAATGACAATATCGAACGAAAAGTCACGTGACAGATTGCCATCTTGGCTAGTGCTGTTGAGGGTTACGCCTCATATAAACTTGATACCTTAAATGTTCTTTGACGTGTTCTTTGAAATGTTCGTTCATGTATTATTCTATAATTTATTTAATTATGTACTTAACATAGAACAGTTTTATGAAAAGCGGTTATAAAAAATATTGCAAAACATTCCTTCGTTCAAGTAAAACCTCGTAAATGTAATCCCTAAAACATTCATCTAATAAACCAAAAATTACCAAGTTATAAACAAGAGCAAAAGAGGAAAACATCTCAAAAACCTTTCAGCGAAAGCATTAATTCAAAAAGGTGTTTTCGTGTCCAAATTCCAGAGTACTTAATAAAAATCTGTGAATAATATTTGTCTTGCTGTATAAACTCGAGGCAGTTCGTTACTGAAAACGTAGAGTAAGATAATAAAGAAAGTTCTTAACATACATCAGGTTTTTAATACAGTTTTACTTCTTCAATGATTCCAGAAAAACGAATTAAATATTTTTGTAAGCATTTATGGCCAAATATCACTTGGCAACCAACTTTTCATCATCATATCAGCCGAAAGACGTCCATTGCTGAACATAGGCCTACCCAACGATTGCCACAAAGACCGGTCCTGTGTCACATCCAGCGGACTCCTGCGCCCTTATCTATATTCAACAATGCTTTTTTTAAATTTGATTGGCACGTATTAAAATCTTATCTAAAGCATAATAGCAGATAAAACAATCTTCCCTATCCGCTGAGCCCGTTTAGCTACTAGCCAAGCGGCTAAAATATCAGAAATTTAAGTTAAGAACGTGGGTTCGAATGTTTCTAATGATGATTTTTTTTTAATAAACCGTGTTCTTTAGTATGTGACATTTTACTTCAACAATTATGTAAAACACTTAATAAAAGTGAAATTATTACTAAACACATACCAAATTATTTTATTAAAGCATCGAATGAAAATGGTACCAGGGTAAAGTTTTTGTCGGTGGGTTGCAAAGGGTTTCTAAGTTTCTTTTGTACCTACTTTTGAATAGTCAATGACCATGTGGTTATGGAATTTTGATGTGGGCATCATCATAGTTAGTGAACAGACTAATGTGAGCTCCCGGCCGCTTGACTAGCGATTATTTGAGCATTCCTCAAAAAGTTTTTACGTATTGATCAGGTTTTCTTTGATATTGATGGAAACTGGTAAGCTGGTAAAGGTTTTGTTACCAAAAATGTATTGGTAACAAATATTAAGGAAAAGTCCATACAAACTTCCCGGGAAATTTTGAGAAATGTAGTGGATTTTGCTCAGCATCATTGACTCTAGTAGCCTACAAATTTTTATCAATATCGAAAACTTGATCCAAATGTACAAAAATTTTAAGGAATGCTCAAATACGAATACGGCTGGGAAAGCGGGTAGCCAATCACAGTAGTTTGTTCACTATGATATGCTGCTGCCCATTATCAATATTCCACAACCAAATGGTCGCTGACTATTCAATAGTACAAAAGAAGCTAAAAAACAGTTTACAATCTACTTTTTGAAAATTGCTCATTTGGGTCATTGTCAGATTTAGATTATCGTATTTTCGGTGGACATACCTGAAGTTAAAGAATTCCTGTACCAATTTTGGTAAAAACAATTGACGGTAAAGCTAGGATCCCCGGTCTACAGCCCTATGCGATCAAATCGCAACATAGATGTATAAAAGCCTTTACCTTTTGACCACTGACTTGTCCAACTATTGTTTTTCCAGCTGACAATAACCCATTTGTAGTGCAATAAGTTAAAAAAGACAGTTTGTTCTACTCTGTAGCACGGGCAATCAGCAGGAAGCAAACAAGGCCCGATGTGAACTCTCTGACCTTCAGTCTTAAGATCCAGATGCTGCAGATGGCGTTAACTGGATTATATCTGAAGTTATTGCTTTGGATACTATTTATCCTACTGTTTTGTGAGTTTTTGGACTGATAAATTATAGATAACGAAAACCTTCAATGCATCTGGAAATCTGACAGAAATGGTTTTGACTTGGACACATCGTACAATTTATAGCATTTATGTGTTTTGTTTCAAAGACATATTATTACTACAAAAGCGCCTAGCCTTGCAAGGGATTGCATATACTCGAGAAAATTTACTGGTGGTTGCTAAGAGCAAGTGGCCGAGCGGTACGCGCATCAGCCACGAAAGCTTAGTACATGGGTCGTGGGTTCAATTCTCACCTAGGACGTTGGTGATCTTGATCTATTTTTCTTAAGTATAATATATAATGTTATACAATATTTAGGGAGGAGAGGGTAGATTACCCGCACGGTAAACAACGGCTCTGTTTACTTTTGCTTATATAAATTATTGCAGTGCCTAATTCGTCATAATTTTGGATGTTTTACTTTGCTTTGGAACCAACAAGCAAGAGATTATGTTATCTCACTCCAGTTTGCGATAGCAGTGGCTCAAAACTTTGGATTGTGGAGGTGTCAGCTGGTCTCCGTGTTACAACACCCTGGAAGTAAACAAGTGGAAAAAACACGCAAGAACCGCTGATTTGAGAAGTTTGGATCCTGATCCTGATGCTTTTGCAAAGAAGAAACCGAATAATAAGTGCATACAAAGTGAAAGTGAGATCCGAGTAGTTTGTGATGTGAACATTTTTCTGCGTTGATTTCGAAGGTATGCTCATATTCGGTTGGCTTAGAATTCATGGATTTTAAGATATTATACGCTTTTTCGTCCCGTAGCTACAAGTCACCGTGGCCAAGTTGTTTAGCTCGTGCAGTAGTATGTATCAAGCCCCGGTCTGGCGGACGTTCGAACCCCATTGACATTTCTGTTTTTTTTGTTTTTCTTTCGGTTTATTTTTGTGTAAAAGATTTTTATTTTTGTGTAAATATTTGATTTTTATTTCTTTTTTTTTGTAAATAGCAATTTGTTGCTAAGAAATTAAATTCTGTGGTAGTCATTATACGATTATTTTATTCTTTGTTTTCTATAGATTTGAATTGACATTTTGTGCTATTATAATTTTTTTTTTTTTACTTATTTTATATTTGATTTATTATTGCTTATTAATTTTTGAATTTTATTGACATTTAATATAATGTGTTTTTTTTTTATGGTTTGTAATTTTGATGATTAATTTTATTACTATTGATATTATTTAGTTATTGTTTCAATGACATGTTATTTTTCTATGTTTTTTTTAATGTTTAAATTAATGTGATTTTATTTTGGAATTTGTTTAGATTTTCTTTTTTGTAATTTCGATGTATTGTATAATTTTTCTGTGACATGTTACCATTTAATTAGCTATTATATTACGGGTTCTTTGTTATTATGAGCGACCCCTCTCCATTATTATTGTGCCCGCACTGCCCTAACGATGCGACTAGAACTTTTACTGCACACGGACTCCGTGTTCACATTGGGCGTATGCACAAAGCGGTGCCTCGTAGTCCTCGTACCATTTCTTCCCCCGCTATTAGCCCTATCCCCCCGCATCTCATTCAGCCAGGGTCTCCCGCGCCACAGGTTGCACTTACGGATAACCCCGGTGCGCCGGGTTTGGACTCCTTAGCTGCTTTGAAACAGTCCGTGCGTGTTCTGCGGCATATTCCGAAGGGGGCTCGCAGTATCGTGGCGGGCAAGTTGTGCGATCTACTGGGCGCATGTGTTGACGTCAACGGTGTTGCGGAGTGGTTCTCCTTGCTTTCTTTTGCTTATTCGGCCCTGAGGGTACCGGAAGCGGGGGGGTACTGGTAATCTCACAGCAAAAGTCAAGCGGAATGTGAACTCTGTCTGTGCTTATGATTCAGCAACTGATTTTGAGGCAACGGCAGCTTTACGTCAGACTTCGGCCGTTAGGACTATCGAGGGAAAGGTCTTTGAGGGCGACCTAAGGGGTGCCGTGCGGGTGCTTCTGTCTGAGGACAGAGTGGCTCCATCGTGCCCGGAAACTCTGGCGTCTTTGCGGTCTAAGCACCCAGCTCCTTCCCGGCCTTTAGCGTTTCTGCAGGACCCCGATGATTCTCAGCCGGTTTATTCTGTAAAAATAGAAGATGTAGCACAGGCGCTTAGCTCCTTTAATAATGGTTCTGCTGCCGGTTTGGACGGCATCAGGCCGGCGCATTTAAAGGAGCTTACATCGGCATCTGCAGGTGAGAATGGAGTTCGGTTGTTGGAGAACCTGACCAAGATCAGTAATTTCTTGTTGAGTGGACGGTTGAATGCGGCGGTTTGTCCCTACCTGTACGGGGCGTCATTGTGCGCACTATCGAAGAAGGACGGTGGCTTGCGACCAATTGCAATTGGCAGTACATTCCGCCGTTTAGTGGCTAAGCTCGGGTGTCGGGTGGTGAAAGAGGAAATGGCTGCCTATTTACAGCCTCATCAATTGGGGTTTGGCACGAGGTTAGGGTGTGAGGCGGCTATTCACGCAACTCGCGCATTCGCTCGAGACCCGAGTAACGCGGAGTGTGTGCTTGTAAAAGTGGACATAAAAAACGCTTTTAACTGCCTGGAGCGTGATGTGCTTCTCTCGGAGGTCAGGGAGAAATTGCCGTGTTTGTATCCGTTCCTTCTTCAAGTATACTCGTCGCCTTCTAAACTCTTTTACAATGGCTGCCCCATTCTCTCCCAAGTCGACGCGCAGCAGGGGGATCCACTTGGTCCTCTAGTGTTCAGCCTGGCCATACACAAAGCGATTTCTGAGCTCAAGTCCCCGCTGAACATATGGTACCTGGATGATGGTACCCTCGCTGGAAAGCCGGAAGAAGTATTGGGGGATCTGCGTTTTCTTATACCGCGCTTTAGGGAGTTAGGGTTGGAAGTTAACTCTAGTAAGTGTGAGTTTTTCCCTTGCAGCGCTGGCTCTCTTTCTTCCTTCTCCTCATTTGGTGATTTGCTTCCGGGTTTGAAAGTGTTGTCGGTATTGAACTTTAATCTTTTGGGTTCACCGATCTTCCCCGAAGCGATCCCTAATGCTTTCGAGGAGAGGAGGTCGATGTTGTTGGCTGCCGGGGAAAAGTTGCGAAAGCTTTCAGCCCACGTGGCGTTGACTCTGCTCAGGGTTTGCTTCGCTGTCCCAAAGCTTACGTATTTTTTAAGAACTGTCCCGTCTTGGCTATATCCTGAACACGTTAATGCTTTCGACGGTGCTTTGAAAGAGAACGTGGAATGCCTGCTGAATGTTTCCCTCAACGCAAACCAGTGGGATTTGGCTTCTTTGCCAGTTCGCGATGGTGGATTGGGTATACGGCGCGCACGGGATGTGAGCCTGCCGGCTTTCTTGGCTTCGGCGAGTGGGGTTGCGGGCCTTGTCACTCAAATTCTTTCATATAATGGTGATAAGGTGACCATTCCCTACTCTTTCGAGGCTCGGGAGGCTTGGACGGCTCTCAACCCGGGGGTGCCTGAACCTGAAAAGCTGGATTCTCAACGTTTGTGGGATAGCGTTGGGGTGAAGCGAATATTCGGCGGACTTTTGGAAGCAGCTGTTGGGGTGGATCTGGCAAGGCTCAGAGCGGTGTCGGGACCGGAGGCAGGTGCTTGGCTTCAGGCCCTACCGTCTCCTCATGTAGGAACCCTCCTTGACGACAACTCTTTGCGAATAGCAGTGGCTCTCCGCCTCGGCTGCGATGTATGTGAACCTCACGCATGCATCTGCGGCACCATGGTGGAGAGCAACGGACACCATGCGTTGAGTTGCTGTCGGAGTTTAGGGAGGTTTCCACGCCATCACGCGCTAAACGATATAGTTCGGAGGGCACTGGTTTCGGCGAATGTACCGTGTGTACTGGAGCCACCCGGTCTCTGCCGTACGGATGGGAAAAGACCAGATGGTCTCACCCTGGTACCCTGGCACAGAGGTAGGTGCCTATTGTGGGATGCAACCTGCGTTAGCACGTTTGCTCCCTCACATTTGGGGCGCACTATGCGGGTGGCAGGGGCAGCGGCTGAGTTGGCAGCTGTGCGTAAGACGGGAAAATACTCGGTGCTTACCAACTATTTGTTTGTCCCATTAGCGGTTGAAACTACAGGTTGTTGGTGTTCGGAGGCTCTGGCCTTCTTTGGAGAGGTGGGACGCCGCTTGCGGGAGAGGGGTTTGGACCCCCGCTCTGGGTCGTTCTTGGTGCAGAGGCTGGCTATCGCCGTTCAACGTGGCAATGCTGCCTGTGTGATGGGCACCTTTGCACCAGGGGCTACACGGGGTGGGCTTTTCGATTAGAAAGTATACATGTGTGTTGTTACGACTTGTTAGTTTGTAAGTTAAAGTATTATTTAGGTATATTTTGTCATTTGAAAATTGTAAAATTGATTATTATGTGGATATTTATAATTTATTAATTCACATTACTCTTGTATCTTACTTCCTATGTACCTATATTAAATCTATTTTTCTGTCAGTTTGTGGTAACCCCGATTCTTGTGGCGATATCCTACTAATTATCACTATACTTATCAAACCTCGGATCTACAACAATCAATATAAATGTAAATGTCACCTTTCGTTCATTCTGAATACGGATGTTTATACTATCAAGCGGGCATTGCAGATAGATACGACGTTGAATAGGGAAATTCTTTTGCAAGGCCTATGCTAAGGTCCGCTTTCCTGCTACATTTCCTCCACTTTGCGCGATCCTGGGCTTCTACTGTAAGCCCATTCACACTCATGTCAGCCTTCACGAGATCAAGCCATTGCTTCTTTCTTCTGCCACGGGGTCCGGGGCCGTCAAGGGCTAGGTTAAGGATACATGTTTCCTAGGTAGTTAGCGTAGGTATATCGGTGAAATGTTTTTATTGGGAACAGGGAGAGGCACGTAGAATTTCTGAAAACGAAATTGCCTCCTTATGAAAATAAAATTGATGCCAGAATTCGAACAAAACCCTATTTTTGTATTCCTGTCAATAAACCTTTTTTTTCCTTTTGTTAATAATTGAAATATATTTTGCAATATTTTCACGCTTTCAATATCTTGACTTTGATACAATTTACACTGGTTCACTGACTTCGTTCAAATTATAATTCACCCAACATAGAAATGGGTGAATCAACTTTTTATCTGTCGGTTTCTGCCATGGTTACGGACAGAGTTGCGGTGATTTTATGCAAAATTACGCTACTTTAAATTATGCAAACATGCATGTAGTCTATGTTTGTAAGTGGGCCATTAAAAAAAAGGGCTTGTTAATACCAGAAAAATGCATATTTGTATAGTTTCAGTAATATAATTTTGTATAAAATCTGCGTGACCCATGTGACTGTAACTATGGTAATAACAGACAGAAACAGTTTGTTCATCCAAATATACATTTTCAAAGCGTCTGTTGTTGCGTGATTTCTAAATAAATATTTATTTGACGTTATTTTATAGCCGTGTGGTGACGGCAGTAAGAATACATTTGTCACCTCCCCAACTCTCCTTCGACTAAGAGACTGAAGTGTCACTATCTGATAAAACCACCACTATTTGATAAAAGATTGATGATGGGCAGCAGCGTCATCATAGTAGACACATTACTGCGATCGCCAACCCGCTTGCCTTATACGCATAGTTAATAGGAGAGGCCTACATCCAGCAGTGGACTATCATAGGCTGATGATGATAATTTATTTTGAATTATCGCTCAATATTATTTTTTTATGATTACTTATCATCTCGCAAATCTCGCTCGTATCTGTAGATCTTATTACAACGTAAACATGAGCAGATTTACAAGTTTAACATTATCTGCAGGCGAAAATGGAAAGAACACAATGTTTAATTCAACATCTTGAAATATTTGGAGGTCGTAATACTTGAGGCGGCGCGGAGCTTATTTTAGGCTTGCTACTAGGTCGGATATCGATCTTCTTACTGAAAAATCCAGAAATAAGTTATAGTCAAGAGCCAAATAAAGACTGATTCTATTAATACAGGGTCCTCGCGAGCATTCCAAAATATTTTAACTATGCATTCTAGACATCAAAACAAACAAAAATTATTATGAGACCTAATGTCAATTTTTTTTCTCTTTTTTTTGACTTTTTGAATACCTTTTAATATTTCCAGTACTTTTATCATAACAATAATTTGTAAAAATTATTTATTTTAATTTTTTTTAGGGACGGGTTATTTCGTCGAGTCTATTCTTATTTTTTGATTGCCAGGCAAAAGGTGTGGTAATATTAAAACACATTGTGGTAGCATTGTAATTAAAAAGAAGTTTTATGACGAGTTACGGCGAAAAACTTATTTAGAAAAAAAGTTGATTATCTCTGAAACCAATCCAAATCCAGGAAATTTTATATAATATTAAAGACTCTAAATATAGTCAGGATTTCAGCGTTAAACTTTTTTGGAATGCTCGCGAGCACCTGTATAATATAAATTTAAACTAATTATCTTGAGATATAATAATATCTGTAAATATAATAAAACTGCGAAACTCACGTATTTATTTCCGCGGACGGTCCGTCTGTGGAATGAGCTCCCTGCCGAGGTTTTCCCGTTGGACTACAGTATGGGGTTCTTCAAAAGAGAAGTGTACAAGTTCTTATTGGGTCGGCAACGCGCATGTGACACCCCTGGGGTTGCAGGCGCCCATAGGCTACGGTGACTGCTTTCCATCAGGCGGGCCGTATGCTTGTTTGCCACCGACGTGGTATAAAAAAAAAATTAGCCACTAACCGCGACTTGTTTCTTAGGGCCTAGGTCTCCATTATTAAGCACTGGAGCCCGTGTTAATGCGTGACATCGCGACGATGAATGGAGACCTAAGCTCTCTGAAACATATCTTGCTAATAAGTATAATTAAAATTTAAATTGATGTAGTATTTTCTTCGGTTATTGTAATAGTTATTAATGAGGTTGACAACACTCGCGATAAATAATAAAGAAATAAATAAATATCTTGGGACATCTTACACAAATCAAACTAGTCCCACGGTAAGCTCAATTAAGGCTTGTAATATGGGTACCAGGCGACGATATAGGTACGAGCCCCGATGCATGTTCTCGTCCAGTTAGACAGTTTTTCGAGATTATCCCGCTCATCCGGGGGAAAAGGTTTAGAGACAAAACCTTCACTATTCAATACTAGTACTAAAATAGTTTCTTTGAGTATAAAATATTTAGACTTAATAAATCAGAATAAAATAAAAACTATTTTACGAGAGGTATTTTTAAAAAAAAATTCCACAATTTTTAATTTTGTAAATAATCAATGAATGTAAAGAACGCCATTAAAATTAAAGACGACATGGTACACCTGATGTACTGCGAATTTTGCGTCAAGCTTATAAGCGCGGAATTACGGTGGTGAACGAAAATATAATTTAGACGCTGGTTTGTTAAAATCGATTTATTAAACAACAAAAGCGTACTTCAGATTGTTGTGTCTTTTGAAATGTAGTACATTAACCATGACTAACGTTCATACAATTTATCATTAGCATAATGTGATCATTTTTAAATTATTCAAAAATTTGTAAAAATTGTTTCGAACTAGACGAACTCCACTGCATCGGGGCTCGTATATAATAGATAGATACATATAGATATTTAAATACATAGACAGCCATGACCAAGGAACATATATTTGTGATAAATAAATACACAAATAATGCCCTCGCCGGGATTCGAACCCGGAACCTCCAGCTTCGTAGACAGGGTCACTACCAACTAGGCTACGGAGGCTGTTAAAAAGTAAGTCTGCGTTAATAAAGCAGTGGCAGCTCATAGTACGGGTGCTCTAGGTCGAGGAAATTAAATGTTTAGTAGTTTATGGCTCACTTTGCATTGGACGTGCTTAGTACGTACATACCAAACTTCCAAATTAACTTGAACCTCGACTGTACTAATGAGTACGTTGATTTAAAACCTACTTAAAACAGGAACTCACCTTAATTCGTATGAAATGCGTAAAGTACACTTCACCCTTCCCGTCACATTTTCCGAAGGGTCCACTTTAAGAAATTCTCAGGTGCTTTGAATGGAGCCTAAATAACTGCCAGTTATTTCTCCAACATCCAAAATGAAATTTCACACCATTTCAACTTCAACCTTCTTACTTTGTAACAAAGTACATTAAATGCAGAATGGAAAAGTTTAAATGCGATGATTTGAAAATGTCTGTTCCATTTCCCTTACGACCCGTTCGTCCTTTCTGGGTGTTTCAGTGATTCTTTTGGAGTTTGAAGCGTCGTCACGTTCGTGCGGTAGGTAATTTATTTTATTAATAAGCATAATCTAGATCATCATAAACGTGGCCACCATCATCATTTTTAATAATCACCAAATAAAAATAAAAATAGGATCTTGGAGAAATCCGTTGAAGTTTCAACGGATTTCTCCAATATCCTATCATCTGTGGTTTCCATCATTGGTTTCCTATCATGAAATCCTACTTTCTGAATGCAAATTCTTGTAAATGAATAATGAAATCACCGAAAGCGCCATACATGTACTTACAACATTTGAAGAGATCCCTTGATTTCTCCACGATTTCATCATCAGACCCCAACTTGGTGCCAAGTGCGAACGTATACACGTTCAATCACAAAAAAAATTAAAACCGGTTCACGATTCTCGGAGATATCGGGTAACATACATACACAAAAAAACAAGAAACAGTCGAATTAAGAACCTCCTTCTTTTTTTGAAGTCGGTTAAAAATTCAATAAAACTAAAAATTTAAAGTTAAATTTGCATTTGTTTGATTTAAAGACATAATATATCAGTTGCAATGAATTCAAAAAAATGTCATTTGTTGTAAATAGTGTACGAACCACTAATTGTTACTTAATTTTAAACGTACGTACTTACTCAAACACATACACAGCCACGACCAAGGAACAAATATCTGTGATTAATAAATACACAAATATTGCCCTCTGTCAAAAACTGACAAACAGAACCTAAATTGAATCGCATTTAAAAGATCATGGTACCCATTCTGATATTTTCCGTGTAAAATCTGCTGTTTTACAAGGGCAGTTACTTTGCAAGGCGGCCATGGGTGCCAGAGATACCCCTTTGTCCAAAGCGTGTCACGGCCGAAGCGAATGTAGTTTTAGCGACCCGCCTAGCTCTGCTAAGCTGAGATAGCTCTTAGCATTCTTAAGTCCTGTACAAAGGAGTTGTCAATTTTTAAACCGTTGTCTTTTAGGTGAAAAAGTGTTTTGTTATTTTATATTTCAATACATTCATCACTTTTTTATCTTGCATTCTCTTTTAAGTTTTCATAAGTTTTCTATGAGTATTTTTTTATTCTGTCTCTTTTCTTTCTAAAAGGCAATTTCGGAAATACATGGCATGAATGCATGCCTGTCTACATTACATTTATTTTATTTATTATTGAAGTCTTTATCCATATAAGATTCAATTTATTTGAAGGTATTTACACATATTCACTTAGTTTATAATGCCAGTAACGTTATTGCTAGGCAATTATACATGTTGGTTGATAATTTGTTTATCATTGTTTCGAAGACTCAATATTTCTTTCTTTAAATAGGTGAGGCCCAAACTATATGATCTAACGCGTGACCAGAAGGCTGTTGTAATATGTATCCAAATAATCTAAGGATAATGTTTCAATTGTACTACTAACGCCATCTTTTAATACTTATTAGTATTTGTTGTCTGTGGTATATTGTCATCTATGGACATTGGTAAAAAAAATAAAATTAGTCTTGTTCGAACCGCCATTTGTTTTATTACAGGTTATGGGCTAACAAAGCTTTCAGCCTGGTTTTTTCGGTATTTTCGCGTGTGTTTTATCAAAATGTCGACATCGAGTTACATAGTTAATGTTCCTAAATTAAAAGGACGCGAAAACTATGACGATTGGGCGTTCGCGGTGAAAAACTTTATGCTGTTAGAAGGCATCGACATTGACGCCATCAACACGGATATGAGTGAAGTGGAAAATAAGAAAGCTAAAGCCAAGTTGGTGATGACTATTGATCCTTCCCTATATGTGCACATCAAGGACGAGAATACGATAAGTGCTTTGTGGACAAAATTGAAGCAATTGTTCGACGACAATGGATTTACTAGGAAGATTGGTTTGCTACGTACATTAATATCTATTCGTCTAGAAAATTGCGATTCAATGACAAGTTACGTATCTCAAGTGGTGGATACAGCGCATCGGTTAAAAGGGACAGGTTTCAACATCGGCGAAGAATGGATCGGCTCATTACTTTTGGCGGGGCTACCTGAAAAGTTCGCGCCAATGATAATGGCGATAGAACATTCTGGATTGACTATAAGTTCAGACGTCATTAAAACAAAATTGCTCGATATGACCTCTGAAGTTGGCAGTAGTGGAGCAGAAGCGGCTTTTTTCTCAAACGGTCGAGAAAAGGTTGGCACTACTAGCCATAAGTCAAAACAAACGTCGAAGTCATCGCATTTGACAAGTAAAACGTCAAACGGCAAGCAAATCAAATGTTATTCGTGTCAGAAAATTGGGCATTATAAAAATCAATGTACAGAACCAAAGAAAAAGGTGGCTGGTGCATTCAGTGCTGAATTTCTATGCGGAGGTTTCAGTCCAGAAGATTGGTACGTGGACTCGGGCTCAAGTTTTCACATGACAGCAAACAAAGATTGTTTATCGCAAGTTCGGCAAGCACACGATGTAGGCGATATAGTAGTTGCGAACAAAACCACAATGCCAGTTGTATGTGCCGGTGAAACGCAAATCACAACAATAGTGAATGGTTCACATATTGAAGTCCCAGATATTCAACACTAAGACTGTTATTTGCTTTGAGTGTAAAACTAAACTTCCAAATAACCCATCTCGATGTAACGACCGCTTTCTTGAATGGCTATCTCGAAGAAGATGTGTTTATGCAAGTTCCACCAGAGTTAAATTGTAAACCTAATACTAGGGCTGAGTACTATAAAACATAATTACTTTATAAACAAAATGGGCATTCAGAATATAGTGTAGGTAATTTTATTACATTATTTTCTTATATTCATGGGTACTTAGATTATTTTGATAAGAGGAAGTGTTGTAATATGTATCCAAATAATCTAAGGATAATGTTTCAATTGTACTACTAACGCCATCTTTTAATACTTATTAGTATTTGTTGTCTGTGGTATATTGTCATCTATGGACATTGGTAAAAAAAATAAAATTAGTCTTGTTCGAACCGCCATTTGTTTTATTACAAAGGCTGGGTCATATTTAAGACAGCGGATTAGGGTGTGCACCCGGTATAAATTCAGAACCGGGAGCATACCCTACAGTGGATCAGCATTGCCATTCAATGTGGCAATGCTGCTAGCCTTCTGGGAACGTAACTGATTGACAGTGATTTGGGGCATTTTTTTTTAATTATAGTTTAGTACATTTTTATTTTCGTATATTTATTTTAGGCTCTAGTTTAATTAATATTTGTTTCTGTATACCAAATTTTATTTATAGTACTCGTATATTTCTTGAAATGTAATTATTTATTTTAGATTACATTCTATTTAATTAATTTCAAAGAATATTGTTTCGAAGGTGTTCATTCTGTAACTGAGTTACAAATATAAAAGTCATTATTTTACACTATAGTATGCCTAACTAATTTCAAAAAAATATTGTTTCGAAGGTGTCCATTCTGTAGCTAAGTTACACATATAAAATTTATTATTTTGTAGTACAGTATGCACAACTAATTCCAAGAAAAGGTCTAACCCCCTTTCTATCACATCTCGTATAAGTATCTTCGCCCTAAAATAACTGAATTTGCTGGAAAGGCCCACTATAATGTATGAAATTCAATTTTCTTCCAAAGTATCAAATAATCTTGACAATAACCTTTCAAAGGGATATAAATTTTGTTCGGCTTGGGTAAAGCTTTTAGGACACAAGTTCAAATATTTTTTTAGAGTTTGTGATATTGTTAAAAGAAGTGTTTCTATAATACTTGCTATAAATTGCATGTTATTTTATTTATTTTAATACAATTTTTTCAGAGGCTCAACTACATTTCGATGTTTGAAAAACCTACGTATAATACTAATTCATTTATGAGATTTTACTTTAAAAGTTAATTTTCTCAAACTTGCTACGGAATGTTGATGTTACTTACTTTAAATTAAACCCGGAAATACTATGTATCCGGTGTCATATGCTAAGATGATATGTAAAGAGATTTCATGTATTTATTTCACACCTAGGACTGCAAACAAACTGTCTTTTGTTTTGAAACGTCAAATTGTGACACTATGTCTTGACATTCAGCCACAGAAAAAAAAATAACCTAAGAACTAATGTCTATATCACCAGGTAAAAGGATACCTCAAACAGATTAAAAAAAAGTTAGGCGCGAATGTTTTTTTTAATGTTGTACGATACTGTACTATTGGTTTATTTACAAATCAAATAGTATGGTTCGGCGAAATCAGTTCGTTTTATTTCATGGCAAGTTTGAGAAAAGCACTATACAAATCTCGGCGAAAACAGGGTCACAGGCCGCGTATTCCTATCTGGCCTCAGTTCCTTCGGCCAGATATATCTACTTGGCCTGTAACCCTTTGTTTCCCGTCCTCTATAGTAATGTACTATTGCCAAATATTTCACAATTTTCAATATTTACAAATAATACTAAGAAACTTTTCTTATTCTATTTAAATGCATAAACCTTCTATTGTTTTGCTATTTTTTAAACTGTTGTAAGCTTCGTTGCTTGAATACTTGTTATTTTATTCTCATATATATTACTGCAATGCAAACTTTCAACGAAACTGTTCCCATAACTACCCAAGAAAAGTCTTAGTACGAAGAGAAACGTAGGTAAATTCGATTACATTTATCTGTATTAGTCTCCAGTAGCTTCATCGATTGCCAAGCTGGAGGCTCTTGTTTTTTTTGTTTCAAAAATGACTGGAAAACAAACATTATATAAAAGTGGACTGGATCCATTCCATTTCGTAAGGCGCACAGACCTTCAAATTTAATTCGTCGACTATATGGGTCATCGCTGTTTCCGTTGTCCTAACCTGGACAACTTAGTTAGATTTTTTTGTAAGATTTTTTTTTATGAATTTATTTTTTTTAATTTTTGTACATAGATTAAATCGAACTAATCTACTTAACCTAAACTATATCTAAGATTGGCCCTTGTGGCATTGTAATTTAGTTACGTTCATAAAATAAACTATGACAATATCGTATTACAGCAAACGAAGCATGACAAGCAACTTTTATCCTTCTTCTTCAGAGTCCATTGGGACGTAAGGCCTATTTTCCTACATAGTTTCAAAATGACTTATATCTCCACATTTTTTTATTCTCTTAAGGCATTGCGCGATTGTGCTGCTGTTTTTAGTCCAAAAGGTATTACTTTTGTTTCGTGTTCAAATATTCTTACGACATTTTAAATCTGGACTTCATGCTTGTGTCATAACAATAAATGATAACACCAACTGAGACAGATAGATTCAAAAATAACGGATTTGAGTATAAGTTATAGTGATACTTGG
>JALPQI010020628.1:0-20882 GCA_025490895.1 Thaumatotibia leucotreta | reverse complement strand
AATACTCGAAAAATTTTCATCATGTCTACAAACACTTTGAGAACAAGAAAAAAACGTTATAGAAGTGCTGAAAGTGATCTTTTCTGCACAATCGCCGCTGAGCATATGCATTGTAAAAATAATTAGAATATTCTTACCCGGGTAAACCCAGTGAAGATCCAGGCCGTCGAAATCGTGCTCCCTCAAGAAGCTGACCGCGCTGTCTATGAAGTTGCTCCGGCGGTTAGCTTCCTGCACCATCTCGCTGAAAAGCCGATCGGTCCCGTCGCCGCCGACACTCAACATCACTTTAAGGCCTGTTTTCCTTCGCTTTAAACCTGTTGCGATTCGGTAGCCACCTGAAAGACGAGAGAAAAATAAAATGAGAGAATGTTTCGAGCATGGCGTGAACAACTTGATAACTCGAGATGAAAAGTAGAAGAAATTTCCATTTATGCCTGTTATAAATTTTACAGAAATAATCTCGAGTTTTTAAGTTCTTCATGCCATGCACCGGATTAATCTACTATTTGAACTATTATATTTAGGGGTGTAAAACTTTAACAAAAACTTCTCAAGTGGGCTTGACATAGCACATAGGTACATACATTATACATATCTACACGCCCACACTTTGTAAGTGGAAGATTACGAGATAGGGAAAAAAATTTGATACAGATTTTTCAATAATATTCGTATTTTTCTTGGCTATTATTTTATATTGCAATTTTAAAGTTTTCTTAAAGTTTTTCACCCATAGTTCCGACCCCTAATTATATTCTAAGAGACACTATGCTTATTTATTTAATGTTTTGGACGTCAATAACTTGTATATCGGCACAACGGGTTCAACTACAAAGACCGAAGTATAAATACGGACCATAAAGCACCTTGTAGGTACGTAATATTCAAATTCAGTGTTCAGACTTTGGTGACACGGAGTCCGAGTGACAGATTTTGTATTGGACATGGCGTAGTTACAGAGCAAACTTACTGAACTAACAAGCGAGTTAGGTAGATTCTTTGAGGAGGTGTACATTTTTTTTGCAGTCTGTATTTAAAACACTGTAAAACGAAACTAGTAGAGTAACAAAATAATTACTTTTTTTTTGTCTAAGTAGGTACCCCTATTAAGATTAAGCCTCTCTAGGCGCGTATGTCAATCGGTAACGCTCAGTTGTGAACAAAACGCAACTGTCTTTGTCGCACTAACAAGAAAGAGTGACAGGGGCAGGTAATTAGGATACAATATGTTATTGAGCTTTAGCGAAATTCATCTTAGCTACGCATGCTATCCTCTTTCGATTCGAGCACAAATACATTTTTTTTTTACCCTTTATGATATCATAATCTTCATTAGCCGGCATCAAAGCGTACGTGTGAGGATGCATCACGGCGAAGGCATAGTGCAGATGGGTGCACGTGCGTGGCACCAAGCTGGCCGTGAACGCGAGGGGCGGCACCCGGTACGCCGCCCAGGACTCCATGTAGCACACTATCAGTCTCTTTGTCGCTGGGCCAGATGGCGTTTGTTGCATCTCTGTAGGAAAATGCCATAAGATTGACATAAAAAAAACTTTAGATGCTAAAGTCGCGTTTCCACTTAGTGTCCTGAGGGAGCATTCGTTCGTTCTTGGGTAGATTAAAACAGGATTTCACATAGCAAAATGTTCGTTCGTCAGCCCACGAACAAGTAAATGCTAACTCAGAAGACTAAGTGGAAACGCGGCTTTAGAAAACAAATATGTAGCGTCGCTGATGATATCAAGTCTACTACCGCGAAAATCGAAATTTGTAAATTTCGAGGAATTTTCTCTGCAACTCCAATGAAGGCGTCATTCGAGTGAGAGAGACAAATCCTAGAAATTTTCGGATTTCGAAGTTCACGGTAGGGCCGCAGGTCAATATTTACTAAGAAATCCTGCAATCGAATGATTTATTAAGTTTTTGTGGGGTAGGGAAAGCATGCAGGATCGGTAGGGTATTCAGGCAGGTTAGTGGATACCAAAGCGGTAGTGTTTAGAGGTGTTAGTATGGTAGTGCCTATATGCACTTTTGTAGCAGGCAATTCATGAACTAGATATATCCAGTTCATGAATTCATAATTTCATCACTAATCTAGAAGACTTGTGTTAGTTTTATATCACGAAACTCATAAGCCGTGAAGATCTTGTGTTGAAACACGACTCGTATTTTAGGAATGTCGTCTATTTATGGAATAATCCAAACCTTGAAGGTTCGCATTTCCCAACTGGAACTTGTTCAAATAGTTTGCGGCGCCATAATATTGTCTGAGGTTGTCCGGGTCTTCAAATTCGATGCCTTCGACGTCCTGCAATACAAAATACCTGTATACTAATCCCAAGAAACTTATAATGCTTTCTGAAAGCCTGATGAGCCTGACAAGGTACTGACCTCAACATTTACCCGCAAGGATTCGTCACTCAATAATGCAATTGGTCTCTTTTCTACCGCATCACGCAGTGGCAGTCTTTCATCGCCTTCGTCCCGAAGACTTCTGTAAATATAGTATGATAAATGTGAACATACGATTTTAGTAGGTAATTTATTAGTTATTTATGATACATGTGTGGAAAGTGAAAGAAACTCGACACGACATGAGCTTGATAAAAAGCCTACGTGTCAACACGGACATCATACAATATTTTACAATATATTATATGAAAAAAAAAAACAATATCATCAGTACCAACTAGACCGTGCAGAAAAGGACTATGATAATCTATTCCTGTACATGTGTAGAAAAGTGACACTCTCTGTGCATAAGTTTCCCTTTAAAAGAGCACTTTCTGTGCTATGCATTGTAATTTTTTTAATAAAACTAAAATGTGACATACCTTAGAGGAATGCTTTCAACTGACGCTCGTATCGGCGCAGGGATCGGGTCATGTTGGGGCACCGTCTCCACGGCGCTTCTTACAAAGGCCAAATTGTTGGATCGCGGGGACGCTACTGTGTATGCACACAATAACCACAGTGCGCACTGAAATAGGTGGTAGGTGTTATAAATTTGACACAGGTTATAAAATAATATAATTTTATGCATAAGAAACCTTAAAACCCGAGTGTTGTTTTGCATGTATACGGAGCGAACTATGTAATTACAATCTGGCGAAAAAGAGTAGAAATGATAAAGTAACAACAGTATAGTTATCCTTTTCAAATTAATTTAAAGAACGGGGGACAATATCTTAATATTGCCACTTTTTAATGTCTACTGGTTTTGCTAGATACCTAGTATTGATTGAGACATATGTGATAAAGAGGAAAAGACATCAACGAGCATCGCAATCTGTTCTTCCTATAAAAAACATCAACGCGTCAAGGCTAGGGATTCGCTTCTGTTCTTCTGAACACATTGATTCCAAAAAATATAATATATGTATCTTGTTTTTTTGTTTTGAGTAACAGTGTAGAATAGTGTAATTGCGTCATAATTGTTTACGTTGTAACGACATAAACATTTTATATTTTATGTAATTTATTTGAAATAAAAAGGATAATTATTTAGTCCATTAATTGTGCTATTTATATTAGATATTATTTTTCTATATTGAACATTAAATAAGATAGGTACCCGATTAGTAACTTCTTATTCACACCGATTAACACATCGTGTTCTGAATAAATAATCAGTTCGTCGAACAAACGCCGTAGGCTGTTGACCCCGAAAAAAACTTAATACATTAGTCAACAAAGAAGATAGGTATCAATTACTTGGACAGTTCGATTCATTGAAGGTTTGCGAATACGACCGTTACCGCGTTAGTTCCAGTATCATCTACCCGAGTTTACAATACGAGCAAAAAAGTGTGTCTGCTATAGTGTTTGATACTTATCGACGCTTTCTGTGACAAGTCAAGACATACATACTACCAGTAAACCCTTCCCTATATTCTCTCTAAGTATTTCGATGATACTTCTTGCGATATAAAACTAAAACACTATTTTATTATAAATATTAGATGTCATATACCAAAGAAAAACGACCAAGATCACCTATGTCCGAGGTGGGGAAAAATTAAAAGTACAAATCAAAATATTTAGTTAATAAATAATTTGATTTGTAGTTTCGCAATATGTTCACTATTTTATTATTAATAAAGTAAAATTTTAGGAATGGGTACTGTAGAGGTTGTATAACAATCCTCTACATTACGGGTTACTTTCGGGTAAATTCTATGTTTAAATGTATGACATTATAATCAACATAATAAATAAAATAGGTTCAGTCACCCTGGAGGCTCCGGCCTCCGGGTCACGCTCGCCCTTCGCGTAAATAATAAAATAAACGATTATTCTTCAAAGTCTACCTCTGAGTTTCTTCTTACACCTGCACCTCCAAAAAATAAACCATGGCATTCGCATCATATAATATTTCCTTTAAAAAACCACGATATGACATTTTAGGACATTCATTACATTAGGTGCGCGCTACTGCTTTTAAAAGTCCGATGTCAATGAGCGTTTAACTCGAGTGGAATCGAGCGACGCGAAAATTTTGTATTAGTAATTTTATAATTATTAGTTGCCATTTTCCTAGGATGAGTCATTTAAATGATATGCTAACCATCGTTTATAAATTTTCCTGTTAAGTTGAGTGCAGACCAAAAGAGCATTCGCTGTTCTAGCGCCCGTTCTACGAAATCAACCAATCACGTTTTGTGTACCGATCGAATTTCTTAGTGGGAGGTTAGAACAGCGAATGCTCTTTTAGTTTGAACGCACTTTTAAATTTTCAACTGTATGCTGTATTCTAGCCCATCTTAAAAATAAACAACATGTCGTTAATTTTTCTCCAGGAAAATGTTAATTTATGTTTATAAAGTATGTTGAAAAGAAAGTGCCAAAATGTTGGCTAACTTTCTATGTGTTCAATAGACAAAAACCTATTGTTGAAATTTTCTAAGATGTCAACGATGCATATAGTTAGTGTGCACATCGTGGGCGCCGGTCGCTGACCGATCTGTCAAGTATCGCACTCGATCTACGAACGATTTACATAACGACAAATACTGGACCCGTCCAAAAATATGCTCGTACATCTACGGAGTGGAATCTAATATGGGTTATACAGCGTGTGTATTTGATACAAGTGAATATTTAAATGGCGATTACTATCGGACATAAGGAACATGTTTACATAAATTTCTTTAGGAAATAAAAGTATTTTTTTTTTAAACAAAATAATTGAGCACGCAATTTATTGCATCCACTGGTAGCCACATTAATTAACGTAGACATAATTATTTAAACTTCATACGAGTGTCATGTTTCATGGTCATGTTAGTTGGACGGCATACATTGCTGCTGGGTTGCACTTCAGGAAAATCGTTACACCTAATTAACGACAAAATTTTACGAAATAACTATCTTATACGATTCGTAGGATCAGATATTATAGCTGGATTAATTATTCGCTCGTACAAAAGACACACGCTGTAAATTAAATCAGGCGTAGGATTAATTATAATCATTAATTAATGAAGAGGTTTTTCTTACGTTATTATTTTTTATATGATTATGATTTTAAGATTTCCTGGCCAGCAATGTCGCTTGCCCAGCGTGGCGATTATGGGCATTTACCTCCTAATGCGTCTATACGCATAGTTTAATAGGAGAGGCCTTCGTCCAGCAGTGGACTCTCTTAGGCTGATGATGAATGTCGCTGTAAACACTGTTATGACAGTTAGGTATATCGTCTACTTTTGAAACGATCTGTCAATGAGTTTAATTCAAGTGTGTTGCTTTACATTACGGACTTAAAGTTAACTAATTTACTTATTATGTCCTATCTTAACCGTCGCTAAGTTCGGCCGTATTAAATTTACAACCTGGTCAAGTATTTTATGTAAGGCTAATAAAAATCATTAGGTAAATCGAAAACGAATATCATTATTCAGTCTCATTATGAGTTTAATCAATAAATTTAGCAATTTAAAAGGCTCTGTCCACATAGGTAATATCTCAAAGTGTTTGATGTGAACAGTGATCTAATAAATCACCGGCGAACGAGCTTCGAGGACATTGACTCCCCGGTCGGAAAACAACAGCATTTGCATACACAGCAGAGGCAGGTAGCGCTCAAGCTGCCAACTCTGGGCCGGAGGTCATCGTCATCTCTCCCGAACCAGTCCATGGTAGGTATTCGCTTCACACACCACCATCGATTAGGATTCCAAGTTTTATTTTTAAACCTTAAACTAAACTCGTTTTGGGCGACATAAGTGGCCATAATTTTGGGTGTTAAAATGTACGAGTATCTCTCTCTCGAACGAAAATGCGCATTTTATTTTGATAGGCTAAAACATGGCAATCTCCGGTAACGTTTAGATATACAGCGTGTATTTTTGATATTGCATCAAACTTCTGGAATAATTAGTGAAAGCCCTACTAAATACATTTTCTAATGCCTTAGTTTTGGTTTTAATGAAAATTTCCGACTTACTTTCCTTCATACAAAATAATTCAGCATACAATAATTACATACAATAATAATATTATTTGTTGCTACTGTCAATAGCTATTCGATTCTGTCATGTTCATGTGTCGAATTAGTGTTCACAATGTTCACGTTACATTGCCGCGCGACATGTTATATTTTCAAAAAAATATTAAGTAGGATTTAGTGGTTAGGACTAATGTAAAGTTACCTTGCAAAAACGGTTCATAGTACTAAAACCCACATTTGATTACAGTTTGAGGTACTTAATATTAAGATATGACGCTGTATTTTTACAGAAATGTAATTTTAAAAGTGTACACTCAAGTGCAAAAATAAGTATCGAAAGAATCCGCTCGTAAATATGTTACGACGTTCTTATTGCACAGAATTAGAGTGCACTGGGACACTTACATATTATAAAATATAACATTTTTGTCTACAACTTATTTTGTATTTGACTGTAAATTGTTAGTAATTGAATTAAAGCGGCAAAATGACCTTATAATATAGTCAAGTGCAGAAAGGACGACACGGAAGGAAGGTCGAGGGATGCCGGTGCCAGCAACGCTGTGCTGCGTGCTTGGCATACGCTGGCCGTTATTAGTATACCGTCTAACGATATTTATATCCTTCTTATCGCCTTGGCAAGAATACGTGCCTCTTAGTTCGATATATAGGTAAATAAACAGTAAAGTTTTCGTGTTGCTTATGGGGTTTATTTTTCATTAATGCCAATGAAGCCAGTTGAGGCATATTATGATTTATAATAGTTATATTGAACTCTATTTACGAGCTTCGAAGTCCGAAATTAAAGATTGTTTTATGATATGCAGAAAAGGGTTTAGTTATTTGGGTTAGCACTACGTATAACAAGTTTTTGACTGCTAGAACTTCAAATTAAATATTTAGTGTGTCTTCCATTTTTGTCGTAGGTATTTTATTATCAGTAGGTAATTACTTACATATTATATTATTATTTACGTATATATATTCAAAAATAATTATTATATGATATATGTAGTCATGTGACTCATGTGTTTTAATATAATTAATTATGATCTCGTTATAATCTTATTGCAAAAATAAGAGCTAATTCAAATTATTTAATCACTTTACGTTCGACGGGCACAAATACTACATATTAATATTACTTGATAATAGAAAATTAATTGCAGTTTATGACATTTTAATAGAAGTCCATTATCGCGCCTCTATTATTAAAATGAGAGATGAACTGATATCGTACGCACTTAATAAAAAGGCAGGCAATAATAGATCCTGTTCTCATATATTTTCTCAGTCTTGGTACATACAATGTGTATATTTATGAAGTAGTCACGCAGGTCCTACTGCCCTACAATATCAGGTGAATCAGTACGACTACAAACAACGCACGTTGCGCATATGTGATGAGCCAAAAGTACATGCCGATGCATTTGACTGGAGGGAAATTTTGGCCGTCATATTTAGGTCCACTTTCAATTTTGATTGATAAGTATATTACAAGTTTAATTATTCATTCGTTCTTAATTACGCGAATTAGAATAAGGTTTTATTTTTTACTCTTAATTGATAATACAATTTATCAATAATTTAAAGAAGGAATTTACCTATTCATTTGCGGTTTTGATAACATCAGTTATCGAGGTCATCAGCGTGTAGCGATTACAAAACAATTGAATGTCTTGTCTCGTAATTACAATTTGTCTCAAAGTGTTTTAATAATTAAAAACATAAACACTTACCCAGAGAACCGTGTTCCACCCCATAGTGGGGAGTTTACTTCATCAGCGGCTCTGAAATTGAAAATGAGGGGAATTAACTGACTGTCGTTAAGGCAATATATTAAGTACTGGTTCTTTGTTTGTTTACCTAAAATATGGTTCTAATTGTTATATTTATGTTTCCGCGAGAGCCTGCGTTAGCGTCGCGTGCGGCGTGCGACTGAGCGGGCGCCGCGGCTGTCTCTTAGTGTTAAATACTCGGTGTCATCGCGCTTTACATCTCACGCCCACACTCAATATATGGTGCATAAAATTTGGAAGATCTCTACATGATCATTTTTGGGAAATTATTATTTAATATTTTTATATTTTTACGCCATATGCGGGTCATAATTAAATAAGCAGTCGATCTCAAAATCAGCTGGATAAATCTTAAGAACATGTGATTGTTTTGTTTACCGATATTTAACTGCAATAAAATGTTAATAAGGTGTGTGCAGTATGTACCTAACTTTAATATACTCGCTTGGGTTTGAACAAAAGGGAATACCTTATTTTATCAACTAATATAGTCAAAAGGTTATAATATTACATGTACCTATGTTTATGAGTTAATTGAGCCTTAATTGAATATTTAAGTATCAATTAACTCATAAAGATTCGCGATTTATTGATTGTCTTAATGGAAAAAAAAAATCTCAGCGTAACCGTCCCTAGGGTACCTACCCCGGCTTACCCCTGCTCCGCGAACCAGATGCTATCAATTAAGTATACTAAAAAGCTCAAAAAACCACAGACACACAAAAATAATACAGGCAGGTAGGAAAACACATTAGGAAATTACCTGAATTCGCTCTAAAATTGGGATCTAGTCTGAAACAGTTTCGTACCCACCCCCTGTGACCCCATCTCGTCATTTATCGGAACATCAAATAAAAGCATTCTTCGAGCAAAAGGAGTGCTGTATCGCGTCCAAAAGGTGTGTAAATATTCGCAATTATCCCACTTTCTTTTAAATCGATCCTTAACTTGCTGAAACAGACAGATCTATAGGCATATCATATCCATATAATTTAACTCATGCCCAATTTTTGGTAAAATATCTTAAAACATCTTAATATCTGAATTACGACATCTTATCTTTATGTGCCTTTATTATTGGCTCTCCGCAACTTGTTTATTACTTTGATTTTGGCGGCTAACGATTGTGTCTAACCAGTTCTTTCTTACCTACTGTGTTGTTTAAATTATTTAAAATCGAATACAATTTCTCAAAAATTGTCACGTGTAATGGAACTTATAGAACTAATCCATAATCATAATAACGATGATTTTTCTTAGTATGAGTGAACTCTGAATATTTGTCAGGCTGTTTGCCTAGGCGTATTCATAATATGTACAATCTAATTATATTGGACATTTGTCAAATACCCCGTTGTAAATCATACTGTCATTTATAACCATGCCGATCGAGAGAGCCAACCGATCTTTGCAAATTTTTTTGAGCAGGCCTACTACCGCGAAAATCGAAATACGTAAATTTCGAGGATTTTTCTCTGTCACTCTAACGAAGGCGTCGTTAGAGTGAGAGAGACAAATCCTCGAAATTTGTGAATTTCGAAGTTCGCGGTGGGGCCGCAGCGCAGGTTTGAGGCAGTTAGATTTTGTTTTTGGAAAATGTCAAAATGGTGAAGGCTTGGCTTTTGTAGAAGGTTTAGGGGGCGACGAGGTTTACACCTCTATACACGGTGTTACGTCTGCATTCCGAAAGATTTTAATGCTGGATTCCTGACCATATTTAGAGTCTTTAATGTTATATAAAATTTCCTGGGTTCGGCTTGGTTTCAGAGATAATCAACCTTTTTTCGAAATAAGTTAGTAAGTAACTCGTCATTTAACTTCTTTTGGATTATAATGCTACCACTATGTGTTCTAATATTACCACACCTTTTGCCTGACAATCAAAAAATACGAATAGACTTGACGAAATAACCTCTACCTAAAATAAATAATTTAAACAAATTGTTGTTATAATAAAAAGTACTGGAAATGTTAAAAAGTATTCAAATCGGCCTAAAAAAAAGAAAAAAAATTTTTTTTTTGGTGGAATTGACATTAGGTCTCGTAATATTTTTTGTTTATTTTGATGTCTAGAATGCATAGTTAAAATCTTTCGCAATGCTCGCGTAACACCGTGTATAAGCCTATAAAATAATACAATTTAGGTATAGAATATGAGCAAATATCCATTTGCTTGAACTATTACTTGTATTATAGTCGTTTGTCATTTCTGCTTGCAGTTGTTCATTGGTCATTGGTCTCAAAACAGGCCCGGGTAATGCACCGTGCTACCATTCGGGGTAGTTCGATGTGAATGACCGCACTTATTTTGATATGACATTTATTTTGCGCTCAGTGTAGTATAGTATAGGTACCTACAGATAAGATTGCTATTGTTAAAAGAGCTTCCAAAGTTGAAAGTCATATAACGATTCTCAGAACGTATATTTGAGGGATAATAATTATCTTCGGTACAGTTAGCTGTATAAATACAAACCATTCGATTAAGTATTAAATTAATTCATAAGTAGACAAATAGACTATGAAATTCCGCTGCTGATAGTTGTTACACTTCTTGCTAACCGTTTAATATGTGTGCGTGTGGACTGAGGGACCACTTATATTTTATGGTGTTTGGTATGATGGTGTTTGGTGAAAATTTAGTAGTAGTAGAGAATTATTTTGTAGAAAAATCCTGGAATTTGTAAAGAATTCACTAAAAAGTTATACAGCCAAACGTGTGGTCCCTCAGTTCACACACTGAACCTTACACTTCTGGGCAAGTGTTTAATATGCTGGCTTATTTTAATGTTATAGATTTAGTAAAAACATATTTAAACGCATTTGTAATGACCGAAACGTAATTTGGCAATGATTATTCACAAAAAAGTCTTCCTTTTTTGGTCCCTGAGGGACCACATATAATAATAAAAAAAACGGTACATTCGTACAAAGAATAAATGCATTTTTCTTTGCAAACATTAGTAAAAATAGCAAGGAAGATTGTAAAAGTTAAAGAAAAGCACAACTATTAATCAATTTCGCCAAATTTGTATTTGTTTGTGGTCCCTCAGTTCACACACTATGAGTTAATAAAGTAATCAAAATCTCCTAAAATATGAACATTAATTAAAAGGTTTGTCGTACTGAGGTTTAGTTAAAAAGCTTGGCTACATATGTATATACATTTTAACGTGGATTGATGGCGTACAATATAAAATAAATTGCTTTTTAACATTTCCTTAGCAAAGCGTTCATTAGGGTGACCACACAATGAAAAGAGTTTACTAACGTGATGTGCCTCATTTTTAAATTCAACTTTATAAATTTACTTACTAATATAAAATGGACCAAGGAAAAACTGCATACAGCCAACTTCATTTTAGATTTTGTAAGAAAAATTACGAAATTAAAAACAAACTAAGTTTATGGTATCAGTTTTGGTGCGGTAAATTATGTAGCTCGAATATACTTGTCCTGCGTATTATGTTTAAAAAATAAAAAGGCGGCAAATTTACTTGAATTTATGTGATTTAGTTGAATTGGTTTGTTATTGCTGTATTTGCAAATTAGCATTGTGTTGCAATGGATTTTTTATTTATACTCCTATTTTCCGGCTTGTTGATCTGGTAAGTACCTCCATTAAGCAGCATTATATTCTAATAGTATGGTTTGTCAGCTTTACCATCATTTGCTAAACAACTTTTCTCAAATAACTATTTAACAAACAACGATTCACAAACCTGTCATTTCCTAAAATGCTCATTTTATAAATAACTTCCTACATGACAAATTGTACATATATTACTAGCTTTTACCCGCGACTTCCTCTGCGTTAAATCTTTAGAAATAATATGTATATGCCTATGACCATATTAAATTTCATCTAAATCCATTTAGCGGTTTAAGCGTGAAGAGGTAACAGAGGGATCGCTCAGTAATATTTCAAGTTCGGGTGCGCAAGCTTAAATCGCGGATTCGGCGGGACTAATGCCTTTCTAGTAATGAAAATACGTACTGTATTACTCCCAATTATTTTTATGTACATATTACACTAGGTGCCTTTCGCCCCTTGCTCCCTACTACCGTAATGTGTAAGCAATACTTTTCATGTGTAATAAAATCGCTCTTTATTACACCTGAAAAGAATTGTTTATTTTTTATGTTTATTTTTTAAACATAATACGCAGGACAAGTATATTCGAGCTACATAATTTACCGCACCAAAACTGATACCATAAACTTAGTTTGTTTTTAATTTCGTAATTTTGCTTACAAAATCTAAAATGAAGTTGGCTGTATGCAGTTTTTCCTTGGTCCATTTTATATTAGTAAGTAAATTTAAAAAGTTGAATTTAAAAATGAGGCACATCACGTTAGTAAACTCTTTTCATTGTGTGGTCACCCTAATGAACGCTTTGCTAAGGAAATGTTAAAAAGCAATTTATTTTATATTGTACGCCATCAATCCACGTTAAAATGTATATACATATGTAGCCAAGCTTTTTAACTAAACCTCAGTACGACAAACCTTTTAATTAATGTTCATATTTTAGGAGATTTTGATTATTTTATTAACTCATAGTGTGTGAACTGAGGGACCACAAACAAATACAAATTTGGCGAAATTGATTAATAGTTGTGCTTTTCTTTAACTTTTACAATCTTCCTTGCTATTTTTACTAATGTTTGCAAAGAAAAATGCATTTATTCTTTGTACGAATGTACCGTTTTTTTTATTATTATATGTGGTCCCTCAGGGACCAAAAAAGGAAGACTTTTTAGTAAATAATCATTGCCAAATTACGTTTCGGTCATTACGAATGCGTTTAAATATGTTTTTACTAAATCTATAACATTAAAATAAGCCAGCATATTAAACACTTGCCCAGAAGTGTAAGGTTCAGTGTGTGAACTGCGGGACCACACGTTTGGCTGTATAACTTTTTAGTGAATTCTTTACAAATTCCAGGATTTTTCTACAAAATAATTCTCTACTACTACTAAATTTTCACCAAACACCATCATACCAAACACCATAAAATATAAGTGGTCCCTCAGTCCACACGCACACTTTAATATTCATTCGTTTAGTATAAATACCTAATTCTATATGTATACCTATTACCTATGTCTTTTTATATCGTAAGTACATAATACAGCTTGGCAAAAAAGAGTAGAAATTAAAAAGTAGCAACATCGTAGATTAACTTCCGAAATCGTTACCTACCCTTAAAGTAGGCAATATCCAGTGTTTTAAAACATGCGTTTGTAAATTTGCAACGCAGGTCTTATCTCATTAAGTTAATTTTTGAGTGAAAACGTTATTTAGCAATATATCACAACGTACTTTTTTGTCTTAGTTTGCTCCAAAGATTTTGACATAATCATAATACGATGTTTGGCATATTCTTTAACGAAATGTCAATGGTCGTTAAGGTCTAATCGAAACAGTCTCGCAAGGTTTATATGGATTGAAAATTCTCGAACGGTATCTCGGTTTAATATTGCATTTAGTACCTACTTAATTAAATTAATTACGTAGTATACGGAATGTAAGTCTAATACGGGCGAAGCTCTTAACGGGGGCTAGTTTAGGACATAATAAGTACATTTAAATAACGTTTACCTAAAATTAGAGTAACAAAATTATTTGTACGAAATAATTAGGCGCGCAATGTAGAGCAAGACACTAAAGTTAAATGATCGTTGACAGATAATTTCAAAAGCAGATGACATAACCTGACATCAATATTAACAAAATGTGCATACCTAGCTGCTCCGAAAATCTTTAAAAAAAAATCTGTGGGGTCATAATTAAATGTTACCATAAAAAAACCTCGTAATCCATGATTATGCTAATGAATCCTATACCTGGTTTAATTTATCGCCCGTATTAGATTTACACACGGTATACATAATATTTAGACGTAGTGCGACCCCAGCTACGCCTAACACAGCCGTCATTCATTCGAATTTTTCATGCATGTGACATTTTGCATTCATTCGTTGACATTTAAGAAATAGCTTAGCGTTTTTTACCAAGATTTGATAAAGTTTAATGAACTCGTTTTTTCGACAAAACTAATGGCTTTCTTAAAATGATTCATCTTTTCGATATTTATCTTGGAATTGTCCTAAGTAATTCAGGTCATAAATAAGCTTAAGCGTAATTTTATACAATTAAATGAAGCACCACTTTGTTACTATCAAGTGTTGCAGCCTGGGATTCCGTCGAAATAAATTGGCTAAGAATTTAAAACTTACATATCGTAAATGTTAATGGAACTCGCGAATTCTAGGAAACACAGCGTCACTTCTCACTAGTCGTAGTATGGTCACTTGTCACTACTGGGGGAGTATGTTCGGGTTGCCGGTTGGCTCGGGGCAGCGGGCAATAAACCACTTGCACACTGTCCACTGCAACGGCTCGCTTTAATATAAGAGGTAAGGAGTTCTCAACTGTTGGTTTATTTTGATGTAATGTGTTAAAAATTTGCGTGAAAATTTGAAAACTTCCTTGGAAATAGATATGATTAAGTTATGTAAAAATATTTTGCTGTGCGATTTTTGATAGGAGTAGGTACTTAATTAGTGTTTAATGTAAGTATTTACTAGTGGTACATTAATGCTCCTGGCAGTTCTTCCTAATCTAATACTGGAAAATAATTACTCATCTTAAATTTTATTGATATGTCAGTTTTTAATATCATAAAATTTGCCTACAAAATAAAAATCCTCGCAACTCATCTATACTGTAATATTTTCTTCAGTTACCGCGAGGATTACTCGGGAAATAAAACTATGTATGAAAAACGGATAAACTTTCGTCTATTAATTAAATTTACTTAATCCCGTCGTTTCGAACACTTTACAGGGTTCGTGGTCTGCGGGCGACTGACAATGGATAAAATTTAAAATACTTCCATCAAAATAAGAAAGATAAGTACAAAACTCCCCACAAAGAAAATATACTAAACCACAGACAATACATTTTAAGGGTGGATGTACATACTAAAATTTGTCAAGTTAAGCTAGTAATTCATTACAAGTATTTTCAGAATGAAGACAAGAAACAAAATAAATAATCTACGCCGGTTCTATATCGCTACACCTCTGTCCTGAGAAGACATCCCTTCTTTGTATGATTGTATTGTCAGGAAGGTATCCCGATTTTGGGACCGGCAAGATGCTCAGCGGGACAAATCTTTTCAAAAAACATTTGTAGTACATCTTAAGATCAACATGCATTAAACAAAAACATACAATTCGATTTCTTCTCAGGACAGAGGTGTAGGGATAGAACCGGCGTAGATTATTTATTTTGTTTCTTGTCTTCATTCTGAAAATACTTGTAATGAATAACTAGCTTAATTTTGCAAAATTTCATGCCTAAGATGATCTGAAGGTTGTCAATCTCTGATGGGCTGCAGTCCGTCAATATTGGGCGCCACTGACGCCTCAGGTGAGAATCGTACAACATTAGACAGTGTGCCATTCAGAACGGTTACGGATATCCACCCGCCAGCATAAGTACGCCTGCAAATAGAAGAATAGTTTGAATATAGGGGTCAAGTTATAGTGGAGTGTTAGATGATACCGTGGATCACTCTGGGTGCTACTGCCATCATTACTATGCGTGCGGCGTTCCTTCCTTTGCCCCTGGCCGGTATTGTTTCTCGGCACTACCGCAGCAAATAACTGTAAACTGACTAAGTGGGCCCTGAAATTGGCTTTGCCCTTGTTTTTAAGACCTGACTTGTACGAGTGACCTAGCGCCCAAGTTTTTTTGGAGGTGAGACTTAAATTTATTCATGTTTGTTATCGTACATATTTCGCCTATATCCTATAGGATAGGGTAACTATAACTACAGGAGAAGTCGCGTGAATACCATACCGCACGAATCTGGAGTAGAGACCTAGGACTAGGGATACTTTCTCCACTACCTTACGCGTAGGCTATTACTACCATTCAGCACCATAGTACCATACAGAAATCCATAGCCAAATAGAGCTAGTCTCTAACATAGTGTTATGTTCCTGCTAGTGTAGTAGAAGTTTAGTTGGGATACACTGACTTGACAACAGCACCCACGAAACCTATCGGGCTCTTGTCCCTTTTGTCGTCGACATGGGAGTCATATTTTCAGCAGGCTGTCAGTTTATTTGCCATTTATACCATTACATTAACAATTAAAAGTTTTGAAATAAACTGTCTATCTTCATATTGCTCAACAAAAATGTAATACTTATAACATAGCTTTGAACATTAAGACGCATATAATGTTAGTGTTCTTAATTGGAGTACTTTCGTGTTCCAAAATGTTAACACTTAAATAACTGGACCGTACAGATAAACATTAATGACTGATCAGTTCCAACTTTCAATCTAAATATAATAAAAAGAACAGATAAGGAAACTATACACAATTACAAAGCAATTACGAACTGAGATAGCGGGGTGTACCATTTGGCTCAATGTTAAGGTCATTGCTAGGACCTGCCCTTTGAAGATGGCCTAGAGGAAACCGGTCATGTTTACCTTTGCTAGGTGTTTTGTATGGAACAAGTGCTGTGCATATTTGTAGAGCGGGAGCTCGGGAGCATCCGAGCCAAGTTCAAGGCGGGCCGTTGGCATTTATTAGGCTATCCGTCAGCTCTGTAGCCGGACGCCCACGTTGACTATTGGGATTCACGTTTTGACGTGTAATTAAATACAAAAGGTCCATTGTAATTCGATAAGAGCGATGACATGCGGTTTTTTATGCGAAATGAAAACCGCCGATCGGGGTCGGGACTTCGGAAACAGGACACGCGTGCTTCTCGCGTTGATCAGACTTATTAACTCAATGTTTTGCTATAACGTGAATTTACCGTAATTACCTGCCTTGGTTATTCCAAAAGTCGGTTTCATTCAACGAAGTTATTTCATAGATACCTGCGGCTTCCGTGAGGTCCACGTCTTAGCGGACGGCGCAGATTCATCGATCATCGTTAAAGTAAATTTAGACTAAACGAGCATTCGCTCATTCTATCGCACACTCTACGAAATCAACGAATTTCGATGAATCACGTTTTGTGTAACGAACGAATTTCGTAAAGTGGGGGATAGAATAAGCGAATGCTCTTTGGTCTAAATGCACCTTTACAGTAATTATTACAACATTTGAGAAGCGACTGTTGATAAACTTGTGAGTACCTAGGTAGGTACCTTCGTTTATACGTGTACGCCAATTATCATGCTGATGCGTAAATGCGCTGCCAATATCTATTTTTATTCTGATTACTAACCAGCATCATACATTTTAATAACCAGTTTTATCACAAGTTGTAGAAATACCGATCTAGGTTGCATAGCGACAATAGCTGTTATCAGCGTTATCGAGTTGTTTACTTTCAATAAACAAGTGCCGCTCGCTGAGATAATACTTAGCATCTGTTAACAGATCCATAGCGAGATCAATAGTTCACTCTAACTTACAGTACGTCCACGGTCGCCGGTCAGTGCGCTTGCTACTTTTTAAATTAATTACTTTAGGGTATGTTTACACATTGATTAGTGTTTAGTGCACCTTGATGCATTCGCCACTAAAACGTACATAGGAAATGTATGAATTCGTATTAAATACTAATTAATGTGTAAACAGGGCCTTAGTGACCATGGTTTTGCCAAGCCGTCAATTGTTTTTGAGTGAGCGTGTTGTGACGGAGACGGCAGTGACGGATGGCGGCATTCTCGTTAATGAAAATGGCGTTATTGAAGAGGTTCTCACACGAGCGCAGGCTGACAAACTTATAGAAGAAACTGGTGGAAAAATAAAGGTAATTATTAAGTAAAGGCAAAGTTGTATTAGTAAGTAAGGCAAGAGCTGCCATTGTAAACTGATCCTTATAACGTACACATAAGATTGGCATTAAGAAGCGCGAAGAAGATACAATTGCGGCTTAACAAGAAAATAAAAAGCGCCTACTATGTTTTAAGCAAATCGGATCGAATCGCGCGATTTCGTCAACTATTACATAAACCTAGTTTACATAGTGGCTTGTTTGTTCGCAAATTTTGTAGAGAATAAATAAACTAAAAAAAGTAGGAATTCTCGGAAGTGTGAATCAGTCATGTAAACATCGGTCAAACTAACAAACACAAAACACGTAGTTTACAGTTATTGGAATATTTAAAGAGTCGTTGATATTTGAGTTGTGCGCTAAAGAGTGCATCGTAAATTCACTTCATTTCAGTAAATATACAAACTATCAAAGACGTTTTATAATAGTCGCTGATGTTTCAGTAGTACTTAGTAGCGATTTAATGTGCATGTGCAGTGCTAATTGTAAATAATAATGCAAGTTACCACTACGATAGGTGTCACTACGAGTAGATATCTATTCTTACTAATACATTTGACCAATTTAGTTGACAATCATATCATACCTATTATATTGTGGCACTTAATTCCGTGGATATTAGTCCTTTGTGAGGTACTTAAGAATGGCTTACACTAGAATGTCCCAGGCCGGGACTAGACTCATTCGATACTTCAGTTTCTGTAAAACATGCCTCGGGACTCTTCTGGAAAAGGGAACTAAGAGAGTCCATATCGTAATTCGGACCCGTTAAAGTATGAGGCGTACTTTAAATAGGCACTCTTAGCTATTGTAAGAACACACTACTATGAGTAGGTAGAATCCGATGTGACATAGAATTACATTTTAATAAAGCGGTTTAATACCTAGAAGGTACTTTATGGAATCGAATCGTGATATTTAGATAAAGTTCCCTAAAATCTTATGCGATGCAATTTGCTAAGGGGTCTTTTCGTCGGGGATAGTGCTATACCGCGTAACTAACAAATTCAATTTAGGTTTGATTTGAGTGTCAATTGTTTGATATTTGAACTCTATCTGTTTTGGTAGTTGGCTCAAAATAATTTTCGTTATCTTGTTTCATACCACTTCGTCACGCTTTTAGTTGCTGTTTCGACTCAGTATATAAAAAAGTGTACTTGTATTTCTTTTCCTCCCTAGATTATAGTCAACATCATATCGTACAAAAATCACCACTGCGTCACGTTTTTTAGGGACACACAATAAGACAAGGAAAAGAATTTTGACCCAGTTACGCGGTATTGCACTATCCCTGACGTTTTCTTTTGTATGCTTTGTCATTAGTCATAAAATATAGCTTGCGACACTTTGCTTACGATATTCATTCACAATTTATGGGAACAAGCGATTGTAAAATGGAAGTCCCCAAGAAATGTAGGTACCTAATGGAAGCCAGTTTGACCAGAACGCCTACGACGCGTTGATGTCTTTTCTCTTGCGTTGATACACGCTTGCAGGGCTCGTTGATGGCTTTTCCCCTAAAATTCAATATCTTAGTCGAGTTGAAATAGTAAAACAGCAATATTTTTAAACATCATGATCTATGTATTGCAGGTGATCGATGGAGGATCCCTGGCACTGCTGGCAGGTGTGGTGGACTCCCACGTGCACGTGAACGAGCCGGGGCGCACCGCGTGGGAGGGGTTCCGCACCGCGACCGCGGCGGCAGCGGCGGGCGGTATCACCACCATCGTTGACATGCCTTTGTATGTCTCGCTCCTCTCAAATAGCTGAATTTATAGTATTACGAATTTATGTAGCTGGAATTTATAGGCGTTTTGTTTACATTACAAACATTCATGTAATGCATCATTATTTTATTTGAATTCTTATTATTTATTACAATTATCGGGTATCTATAAGGCGCAAACTAACACTATTGTCCCGGCAACGTTGTACGATACGCAACAATGGATTTAGCGTGACACGTCCTCTAAATTATTCTTCCTCTTAATGATGACAGAAGTGGATAAAATAAACATCACATTGGAGAGTTGTTTTCAAAGCTTATTATAAAATATATTTACTAATGACTATGAACAAATATACTCAATCGGACAATTTCCTACGTAACGACACTAAAGGCTGACCAATACGAGTATATCAACACGTCGAAGATTTCTAAAAGTTATTTAGGTACTTACAAGAGAAAATTCGTAACTCAGGCTCCCTAAGCTGTTTCTAAAAAAAAATGTTTCTGGAAGATGATGAGACTGTATTATCTTTATTATATACTAAAATTAATATGCACTTAGGTACAGTCAAGGTAAAAAATATAAATGCAGAGTGCCTAAATAATGTACCTACATTATTTAGGCACTCTGCATTTATATTAGGTATACAGTGTAGGTATAGGTATACACGACCTTATGTTAATAGTAATTGGGTCGTGTATAGCTATTTATTTTTTGCACTTGGCGCGCATCTTTATTTACCATTCTATATTCTCTTTTATACAGAAACTCCATACCTCCAACGACAACCGTGGAACACTTGAAAACAAAAGCATCTGCAGCCAGAGCCAACATTTACGTCGACGTCGGATTCTGGGGCGGTGTTATCCCCGGAAACCAGGTAAGTGACCATTATTATACTGTACGTGAGCTTACAAAACAAATCTGGTGGAATTTGAGTAGGTATCTTTAAAAAAAGAACAAAATATGTTTATTAGGCATAAAAAAATATCTATAGGTAAACATCATGGATAATGTTAAGAAAACTGACCTAGTCCCACGGTAAGCACGAGTAAGGCTTGTGCTATGGGTACT
>JALPQI010020627.1:0-22125 GCA_025490895.1 Thaumatotibia leucotreta | reverse complement strand
TAAAATGTCAGCTGATGGTGATTAAAATCTGGTAGATTAATTAGAGTAATTAGTTTCAATAAATATTTTACATAACTGCAGATATTTTTTCTAACAAAGACGAAGCAGAGCGTGAGCTGTAGTCTCGTAAAAAGAAAAGCCATATTTAATTCTAAGTTATGCGTCCCATTCAAATTGTAGAGATAAATAGCCAGATGAATGATAGATTTTATCTCATTAACCGACTTCAAAAAAGGAGGTTTACAATTCGACGAAATCTTTTTTTTATGTATGTTCCCCGATTACTCGAACCCGCGTGGATCGATTTGGAAAATTCTATTTTTTATGTTAATGATAGAATGTCAACGTACAAGTGCCAAACGTAAGTCATATTAGGGTGGCAACAATCAAATTATTATGTACCATACGTGAAAAAATATATAATTTTCATAAATTTTAATTGTATTCTTTATTTATTTATTTTCTCGTCTTTATTTTCGAATTTAAAATATTTTGTGTTACAAGAAATAACATAATTTATTTATCCAAAATACAACAAAGAATTGAAGTTACAATATCAAAAACCCAATAATAATAAATATGAATTAATAACCTAAAATGTTTGATGCCCAAAAATATAGAGCTACGGTTTTTTACAGTAGATATGGCAATGTTGTCGTTTCCCTACTTTAAGATTAATCGTCAACATACCTCAATGTCAACCGCTCTTGCAAATGATGCAAAAAATAGTGACAAATAGCCGTAAATATGAAACAGTCCTTTCAAAATCACTGTCGTTTTATTACACGGAATTTATTCCTATAACGGTGACAAGCAAATGCTTTTTAGGCCTAAATGATGATAGCATTTTGTTTTATTTTGTGAAGTCATTAAATTAATATGGTCATATGGAAGTCATAATAGCAGGAAATATGTTTCAGTTAGAGACGTGTTCTTTTAAGGCTCGAGTTATGATACTATTTTTTACATTTTTGTTAATACCAAGAGGAAACACTGTTCTTTTTAAAATAACAATTAACAACGCTGACATAGAACTAATCAACAATGAATTGACCGCTGAGCAGGCTTGCGGTATGTGGTAAACTTGCCTTAGTTTAACTAGCGTAACATTATCACGAATATATGCATACGAGTATACATAACTACATACCCAATAAAATCTATTCGATACGATTTTCCACCATACCTGGGTAATAGAGATGTAGGTAGGTATGCCTTAGCAACTTTACAAGATTTAAAATTAATTTTACCTAGTCTTGTAAAAGTTCTCAAAGCTACCAAGATTAACTCTGTAGTCAAGGAAAGAGTTTTTTATTAAATAGCATCTACACCCATTAAATTTCTCGGTTCTTGATGTCATGAATGGCTATTACGTGACCGAAAATTGTATGACCAATTTATTGGGATCCTGCCTTTTTCGCCGAAAATTGTATAGCCTAATTTCATTTCCTAACCAACTTTTCGCAGAAGTGTTATTCGGTCGAATAACTTTTGGCAATTAATTATTTCGATAGTTGGGATATGAGAATTACCTACTAGGTTGGGTTCGATTAGGTTGGATTATGTAAAGTTGGGAAATGAAATTTGTACAAATGACGCTTCTGGAAAAAGTTGATTGGGAAGTGAAATTGGGCAATACAATTTTCGGCGAAAAGGCAAAAATCCCAGTTATTACTTTCCAACCAGTTAATCACAGAATTTTATTTCCGCAAATGATCAGTTCCCATGTGTGACATTTCGCAAAAACGTAAATTTCGTATAGTGTCATATTCCAACAAAACCTATCCCATTTGCTAAACTTAAATTCGGAAAAATTGAAAAAATGTTGATTTTTCAAACTGAATCATTGGGGACAAGTTGGTTGGCAAGTGATATATGGAAAAAATTAAATTTCGTATAAATTTGAATGCTTGCTTTATGAATAATAATCGAATTACATAATACTGTTCCCAATTTTGCATGTCGGTCAAAAACGTGCTGGACACGATTCGAATAAGCAGATACATTAAACCCGCTTTGCAATCCTTACCTAAATCACGTATCGGTCGCATACGCTCGGAGTCACGTCCCGCGGTGTCCGTGACAGATCCCAGTTGAGCTTATTTCTGTGTTACAATACTTACAATCCTTATATTTTATATTGCTTAAATTGATTTCAATCTTTTTTTTATTAAATTGCTCGAAAGATTCACAACGCAGATTTCGTCTATACAAGGAACTTAATGATTACGTATCGTCATCCTGAGGGTTCTTTAGACACACAAGTAAACCAAATTAAACGTTTTTAGACTGTTCCTTTCTAAAATAGTTTAAGAGTCATAATTTATAATTATAAAAAATACGAGTACGAGCGTCATCATTGGACACATTACTGCGTTCGCCAATCCGCTTGCCCAGCGTGGCGATTATGGGCATTTACCTCCTAATGCGTTTATACACATAGTTAATAGGAGAGGCCTACGTCCAGCAGTGGACTAACATAGGCTGATGATGATGATGATGACGAGTATGTTATATGATACGAAGCCGTAACTAATTTATTCGTAACGAAAGTATTGATGACTATCTAATGTCTAACGATTTCCATACAACTATACCTAAGTATATGCAGCGTGGTGTCAAAGCGATGTCATCGGCAGGAAAATTACGGGCTCTGTTTATTATTCATAAACTGGAAACGAATTAATATTTTATTAAGTTCATGTCCTAGAAAAGCACACTTCAGAGGAAATGGGAGCTGAAAGAATTTAGAGGAATATGTAAGTATTTGAATAAACTATTTAACTATCTAATTTAATTTTGCATGATCTACGTAAATTGGCGAAAACAGGGTTTCACAGACCCCCCGTTTCCTTCTCCAAATTAGACCAATCACTTTATCTAAAAATGATTTGAGACTGTATTAGTCCGTGGGCTACTCGGCCTGAAATTAGAAAACGGTATAATTTGGGGGTACCAAGTGTCCTTTTTACAGTAGTTAGACATATTCAGAAGGATGTTAAAAAAGTATGATAGACATCTCAAAGTGGTAGCTAATAGGCATACGGGCTATTTCAAGATTTCCGTTGTATGACAGGTATGGTTAAAATTAGGAGGTACAAATTTTCCTTTTCACGGCTGTTAGGTAAGCTTATAAAAACGTCAAAAATGCAAGATTGCCGTTTATAAGTGCTACCTAACAAAAATGGGGGCCAATCAAAGATGGTGGATCTCAAGTTTTACAAAATCAAGTATATCTCGAGAACTAATAAATATATCTAATTACTCTCTTGAACAAAATTAAAGGCATATCTGCAAGCTTCATATTTTGCATACACACCATATTGCTAAAACCAATCAATAATTAATTATGACCAAATTTATGAAAATTTCGTGATTTTGATTTTTTTTGTGTCGTATTTTTACATAGTAGTAATGACGCTAGAAAAATAAAATATTTTTTTAAAGATAGTGTATTTAATAAGCTTTAATTTGATGTATGTAACTTGTTGGCGGTATTTAAAAAAAGACCCATAAAAAAATATTTAAATAAATTGTAGTCATTATCCACCGTATACTTAGTGATTTAAGAGGCGATTTTTTTATATTTTTCAATCTTGGTTATTTGAAATAAGCACTATTATTTACGAGTGGCACTTCCATCGCCTCTTAAATCACTAAGTATACGGTGGATAATGACTACAATTTATTTAAATATTTTTTATGGGTCTTTTTTTAAATACCGCCAACAAGTTACATACATCAAATTAAAGCTTATTAAATACACTATCTTTAAAAAAATATTTAATTTTTCTAGTGTGATGACTACTATGTAAAAACACGACATAAAAAAAATCAAAATCACGAAATTTTCATAAATTTGGTCATAATTAATTAATGGTTGGTTTTAGCAATATGGTGTATTTGCAAAATATGAAGCTTACAGATATGCCTTTAATATTGTTCAAGAGAGTAATTAGATATATTTAATAGTTCTCGAGATATACTTGATTTTGTAAAACTTGAGATCCACCATTTTTGATTGGCTCCCATTTTTGTTACGTAGCACTTATTAATGGCAATCTTGCATTTTTGACGTTTTTATAAGCTTACCTAACAGCCGTGAAAACGAAAATTTGTACTTCCTAATTTTAACCATACCTGTCATACAACGGAAATCTTGAAATAGCCCGTATGCCTATTAGCTACCACTTTGAGATGTCTATCATACTTTTTTAACATCCTTATGAATATGTTTAACTACTGTAAAAAGAACACTTGGTACCCCCAAATTATACCGTTTTCTAATTTCAGACCGACTAGCCCACGGACTATATTAATCTATGTCTATATGCTTTTCTTTTATGTTTATATCCGCAATTTGGCTGTTATTAAGTAGCTTTTGGAGGCTTCTAGTTTAGATAATAATAATAATACCAAACAGCTAAACATACCAACTTGGCTATAGCAAAATTATTTTTATCGTTATCAAAAAACTACTGAAGCGGGAGGAAATAGGATAATACTTTTGTGCGGAAAAGTTCCGATTTGTGCTTCAAACATATTTATTTGTTTTTAGTCAAGTATGAAGTGAACTGAGAGCTTTACTATTTACTACTCGACACTACTTAGTAATCTAAACTACATTTATGTACGTATTATAAATCAGTGCACACATCTAAGATGTCACAATTTGATGATGAAGCATCGCCGTGCCCCGCGCGGATCGCATACTACATCAATCTCTATTAGACAAGGGATTACCTGGAGCCGAAGCCATCCACATTATTGCACCAATGCTAATACGTGGCCGTATTCTGACGCTAAAAATTCAACTACTGTTTCATTATGTGCACGATACAATAATAAAGTACAGCATGTCTGTGGCAAAAAAATTAATGACTGAATCCATAGGGCTTAGACAATCCGCAATAATCCTCTGTAGATTTCGATGTTTCTAAATTCTTGAGTTCGAAGATATTGTTGTTCAAAGTTATGGACCCTAAGTACTGGCTCTTGACATCCCGATATCGTAGCTTGTCAGTCGCAAAATATCTTGATAGAGTACTTACCAGGTAGGTACTGAGCCATAATAGTTATTTTGTTTTTATTTTTCAAACTATTTGTGTTTTTTATCTTATTCATTTTTTTTAAATAAATAATACCTACTAAGATATTTTTAATTAAATACAAGCGAATGGAAGTTGATATAAAAAACTGTTTGTTTCATACACTGTGTAAATTATTATTAGTAAAATAATGCACCGTTTAATTTGTCTTCCCTATTGTATAACAACTGTGGCATTCATTATTTATTAAAAAAATCTACAAGTTGAATAACATTAATTATCAGTAAAATAAGAAGTCAATATAATATTACCAATACAATTTCGACAAGTTAAAAGTGTGCAACGGAGAATATACCGCCGAGACTGATTAAATTGATACCTTACAAAGGTACCTCAAAGCTTTTTCGAAGTTAATGAATTAATATGGAACACGGAGTTCAATGGATTGAAAAATATTTTGTATTCGTTCACTTCCGAAACATTATGTTTAAATATCAATATGTACAAAAATTGCGAAAATGGATGGCATTTTCCTACAGGGATAAATATGTATTGAATGAATGCATATAATGTCATATTCTTTAGTATCAGGATTTGTTTGACTACGAAAAATTTTTAATATCTGTTGGTTTACAGTACTTAAGTACCTACCTAAAAAGATTATCATCTTTTGAAAGCAACAATTACTTATGTATCTACTAAAGCATACAATATAAATAAGACTTTACTCGTTTAAAATAAATTTTCCGCTAACTTAAGTAAACTAGGGGTAAGTTGGCTTTGGTGTGGTAGCGCGAAAGTCCCGTCCTGGATGAGTGGCTCAGCTTAACTCCACGCGTTGTGATGCCACTTGACAGGCTACTCGCACACTTACTTACCCGTTAGTTAAATTTAACTTGACAGTATTCATTTAAAAATATCTTGTTATGATTCTTTACTGCTGACCTAGACTAGTTAGGTTCAATAAATATTATGTAATGGTTACTAAGCCTCAACATAAACCCAAACAAGTCAGCATACGTCCAATAGGTGAAACACCTTTTACAGAAACTCCGTCTAGGGGATACGGAGCATCTTCTTTCGGTACTATGTACATCTTGAAGGAATCAATGTGTTTGTGATCTGCTGCTTTCAATGTCCAGGGAGGCTATGACGAATCCGATTCAGTTTAGGATCATATAAAAATTGTCGAAAACTGACAAGCCGAACTGAATCGCATTTAAGAGATCATGTGATGTGATGATATTTAAAGCCCTAGAAGAAATACTGGAATTTTTCCATATGTACCCAAGCTGAGACAAGACTTTTTGCCCACACCAATGTATTAGCACTATAAATTGCGCAGAGACGAGTATGTACTTAGGTCGGTTGCTGTGTCACGCGGACCGCCCGCGCGGATCTTTCCGCGCGGAGCAAATATATATCAATGGCGCGTTTCAAACTGCGCCAGTCTGAAACGCGCCATTGATTCAACACTTACATATTTGCTCCGCGCGGGCGGTCCGCGTGACACAGAAACCAGCCTTAGGAGTATACAGGTAAGTAAAACAGCGAGCAAGATCGTGTAACCAATACAATATTATTTACTTTTACAATACAATTTAATTTTGTATAACAATTACGCAAAACGTAACACCGGCGATATCAACAACAGCGCTTATTAGACGTTCATTAGTCGTTAGAAGAGGCTTTAATTTAAATACTCAACATGCAATAGTGTCGCCTAGCTCAGCGGATTGTTCTACACGTTTGTTTCTTGTGCAGATTGTTTTGCCTATTTAATACTAAGCGTGCTCATAATTATAATTAAACGGTTAAACTCAGGTATACATATTTAGTGACTACGCGCGACATGTTTCGGAGAGCCTAGGTCTCCATTATCAAGCACTGAGCATGTCGCGCGTAGTGACTAACTATACATGAGTTTACCCGTTTAATTATATTTATACTTAGTTATTATGTCTCAAGAAAGTTTAAATTCAAATAAGCCTGCTTAGTTAATATTGAGCTGAAATGATTACATTTCCATATTTTAAGCACCGGCTTTCCATGATTTGATGACGATGACGAGAAATACTGTTCTAGCCCATCAAGAAAATTGATCGTAGTAGTATTCCGTAGTCTAATTGAACATCGATTATACACATTTCATATCAAATATTTATTCACTAATGGTGATAACTTTTATTGTTAACCCGTTTCCTTGTTTTTTCATGACATTCTTAAAAAGCTTGATGTGGTTCTTATAAGAAGAGTTATTTCTTATAAGACAGTAAAAACACGCAGTAAAATCACGAGTTTGGTATAAATTCCAAATTCTAAATACTTTTGTAAGAAACTAGGAAGTACCTACTCTTAATAGAAGAATCGTGAACAGATTATTCTAATCCCAAATGATTACTGCAGTGTTATTCACTAAGGAAACCGCCTTGCTGTCAGCGCTGTGTCAGTGCTGCGGCAGCGTCGAGCCTAAAAAATAAAATATTTTAAAATAAAAATAAAACCGCCTTCAAAAATTCGCCCGAACTAAAAACTAAAAAATAATTTTAGTTCCTACTTCTTAGGATTTCCTACCCAAACCTTTTACCCTATTCATTGAAATAAAATATTATGGCTAGGTATCCTACAGATTTCTTAGAAGTCGGTGCCAAGCCAAATACGTTCATAGGTATGTATTAGATAGAGCTTTGTAACTTACTGTCACTCCGATTATGTTTTTATCAACAGAATGATCTACCTCAGTCATTTTGATGAAAGCATAACCGGAGTGACAGTAAGTTACAAAGCTCTATCAAATACAGTCATAGGTATTATACTCGCGAAGTGAACATATTTGGCTTGGCACCGACTTCTAAGAAATCTGTAGGATACCTAGCCATAATATTTTATTTCAATTAATAGGGTAAAAGGTTTGGGTAGGAAATCCTAAGAAGTAGGAACTAAAATTATTTTTTAGTTTTTAGTTCGGGCGAATTTTTGAAGGCGGTTTTATTTTTATTTTAAAATATTTTATTTTTTGCTTTTTAGTAGTGTAAAATCGTTATTTAGTATGCTCTAAATACTTATAATTAGAATGTACTGCACTGTAATAGGCCTGAAAACCTGAATTGGATAACTTAAATATTCAAAGAATTATCCCATTATCAAGGAGATATACATGTATCATCAGCAGGTATGAATAATTTCAAAGATTATAGGTAACAGCTTTAGCATGCCTATATTATTTAAAGAGTCACTAACCGCTAACCAACATGTCATAACTACTAAGCAAACACATGAATAGATCTCAAAAATGTATGACAGTTGTTATATTCAAAGAATTATCCTCAAACTCCTAATCGTTAAGGAGTTATACCTTTCGTCATCAGCTCACCAACATGAGACTCATCATTCATCATCATTTCAGCCAAAAGACGTCCACTGCTGGACATAGGCCTCCCCCAATGATCGCCAATATGACCGGTTCTGCGCTGCTTGCCTCCAGCGGGGTCCCGCGACCTTGACCAGGTCGTCGGACCATCTTGTGGGAGGTCTGCCCACACTGCGTCTTCCGGTACGTGGTCGCCAGTCCAGCAGTTTCGGGCCCCATCGGCCATCTGATCTTCTGGCGATGTGCCCAGCCCACTGCCACTTGAGTCTGGCAATTCTGCGAGCAATGTCGGTTACTTTGGTCCTCTTGCGGATCTCCTCGTTTTTGATTCGATCACGCAAGGAAACTCCGAGCATTGCTCTCTCCATTGCCCTTTGAGTGACTTTGAGCTTTTTGATCAGGCCCATAGTGAGCGCCCACGTCTCCGTACCGTAAGTCATCACTGGCAACACACACTGGTCAAAGACTTTTGACTTAAGACACTGCGGTAAATTCGATGAGAAGATTTTTTGCAACTTCCCGAACGCTGCCCAGCCAAGTCGGATTCGACGATTTACCTCTTTCTCAAAGTTGGACCTACCTAACTGAACAGTTTGTCCCAGGTAGACATACTCGTCAACAACTTCGAGAGTAGAGCCTCCGACTGTAACGGGAGATGGTACTACTTGAGCATTGAACATGACTTTCGTCTTGTCCAAATTCATCTTCATACCAACTAGTCCGGAGGCTCCACTGAGGTCATCGAGCATTGTTCTGAGGTCTTCAACGGTCTCAGCCATAACGACTATGTCATCGGCAAATCGAAGGTGCGTGATGTACTCGCCGTTTATATTGATGCCCCGTCTTTCCCACTCCATAACCTTAAAAACATCTTCCAGTGCAGCGGTGAACAGTTTTGGGGATATTACATCTCCTTGTCTGACACCCCGTCGCACTGGAATCGGTTTCGAGTTCTGGTCTTGGAGGCGGACCGACATTGTGGCGTTTCCGTACAAGCACTTCAATACTTCGATGTACCGATAGTCGACTTGGCACCGCTGAAGAGACTGCAGCACAGCCCATATTTCGATCGAATCGAAGGCCTTTTCGTAGTCCACGAATGCTAGGCACAGGGGCAGGTTATATTCTTCCGTTTTCTGTATAACCTGCCGCAACGCATGTATGTGGTCCACGGTGCTGAAACCTTTCCGGAAACCAGCTTGTTCGGGAGGTTGGAAGTCATCCAGCCTACGTGCGAGACGGTTCGTGATGACTCTCGAGAACAACTTGTACACATGGCTCAGGAGTGAGATGGGCCTGTAATTTTTCAGTAGAGTGGTGTCACCCTTTTTGAAAAATAGCACCACCACACTCCTGCTCCAAGCTTTTGGCGTTATCCCCTCGTGAATGACAGAATTGAACAGCTTCTGAAGGGTTTTGAGAACCGGTTTACCACCTGCCTTCAGGAGTTCGGCTGTGATTCCGTCATCGCCCGGGGCCTTGCCATGTTTGAGTTGCTTGAGAGCCTCACTAATCTCGTACAGGCTGACGTCCGGGATGTCTTCGGTATAGTGCCCAACTAACATTTTAGCGATAAAACTAGTTCTACAAAAGCTGTATATGCTTTCGACTAAACACTGATAGCGATAGTGTGGCCCAAAATTTAGCGATATAGCACGCTATAACTCTCTTATAGGCGCAAATAGGCACCGCCGTTAGAGCTCGAAGTTCTATAGTGGTTCATTTTATGCGCAATAGTGATAAACTAGTGATACAATAGTGCTACAATAGGGATAATCGTTGCCGGGAGTGATAATAAAGGGCTAGAGTAGCAGTATTTTCGCTTATAGTTCTAATAACCGCGTAAACTGTCATCTTGTATCACTTAAAGTGTTACAAGAGGACTGCTATAGTGAAAATAATCGCTGTGCGTCGCAATAACCGCGTAAAATGTCATCTTGTATCACTTAAAGTGTTACAAGAACACTGCTATAGTGAAAATAATCGCTGTGCGTCGCAATATGGAATCTTTTATAGCTATAATTGTTTGTGTAGTTTTAAATGTCAAAATATTTAATACGATTTCAATCGGTTTGTGTTGTGTGCAATGAAGATTGTTTGTAATGGCGACTTGATGGATTGTGAAATCATTACCAGTTGAGTATACAAAGTTTCACGACGCGTATTAGTGAATTCAACCAAAATTCTAATGCGGTTGTTACTTTTCTGTCATTATATGTGGTATTTTACATTTCAATTTTCAAGCGCCTCGTAAATTTACAAGTTTTAACAAATTTGGTACGCTAAAAGTACTGTAGCCTAGGTTATGTTTGGTAAGTAAATTAAATATAATCTTTAGTTTTGTGAATGGTTATGCTACACATACTAGATATTTTAATATTAGAACAATTACCTTAACAATTGCTGCTTTATTACCATATTTTAAGCATTTTTTTGTATTTGTTTGTAAACAAAAATGGCGTTTCACGTTCTAAACACATGATTAACTCTAAAGGTGATAATTTTATCTCAAGTAGAACTGACAGCTTTAAATGTATTCCCGATAATCATTAAAGGTTATAGAGCGAGGTATCTTATACCTCAAAGCGTTAAAAATAACTTTTAGTGGTAAAAATGTTAACGTAAACACTCTTGTAGAGCTACGGCCATACCGCTGTTATAGCACTTCAAGCTCTAAAAAGCTAAGTGATTTAACAGGGAAGATTATGTCTGTTGTATCACTAAATTACTAAGTGCTATAAGAACTCATGTTACCACTCTTAAATGGCTTAAGGTTATTTTTATAGCTTTTGTAACACTGTAGGCGGCATTAAGCACTAAAAGGTAAACATAACACGATTATAGAGCTACAGCGCGAGTAAGTTATAATGGGCACCCCAAAAGAACCTCCAGTATTAAAATATCCTTAAAGTGGTAACCATAGCATATAAAAAGGCAGTTAATACCACCTTATTACAGCTTTTAGCTACAATATGCAATCTTATGTCTATCATATCACCTTACTAGCACCAGTGTATTAAGAGGACTGTTTATTTCCATAGTATCACCTAAAACTATTATTATGCGTCTTATAAAACTACTATATCACTCAGGATTCTAAATGAGTTGCTGTTATAGCTAATATGTTTGTTGGGTGTCGGGTTAATCTTGCTCTAGGGTCTCCAGCTAGATTCATAACGGGGTCTCGGGTCGACGTGTATAGCTGTTCATAAAACTGCTCGACCTCCCTCAGGAGCTCAGACCTGGCTGTAACGAGTCTTCCATCCTCAGTCCTCAGCTTACTCAATTGGCTCTGCCCAATGGACAAATCCCTCGCAAATACTTTAGAGCCTCTATTGCGTAACATGAGACTATGACCACCTAAAGGCAAATACTCAAATAGCTTCCAAAATACATGAACTATGTTATATTTAAAGAATTATCCCCCAACTCCTAATCTCTAAGGAGTTGTACCTTCCATCATCAGCTCACCGACATGAAAGGATGACCACCTAAACGCAAATACTCGAATAGCTTCCAAAATACATGATATAGGTTATATTTAAAGAATTGTCCCCCAACTCCTAATCTCTAAGGAGTTGTACCTCTCATCATCAGCTCACCAACATGAAAGGATGACCACCTAAAGGCAAATACTCAAATAGCTCCCAAAATACACGACATATGATATACTTAAAGAATTATCCCTCAACTCCTAATTGCTAAGGAGTTGTACCTTCCATCATCAGATCACCAACTTAAAACGTTCATGACTAGACGCAAATACTTGATTAGTTTTCGAAAATAAATGAAAAATGGCATGTGTGCCTACAACATTTGAAGAGTTCTCTCGATTTCTCCAGGACCCCATCATCAGATCTGAATTCGGTGACAATGGGACCAACTAGAAGGTATACACTTTCAAACAAAAAAAGAATTTTTCAAATCGGTCCACGCATCTTCGAGTAATCGGGGAACATACATAAAAAAAAAAAAAAAGATTTCGACGAATTGTAAACCTCCTCCTTTTTGAAGTCGGTTAAAAAATGGTATTCACTAATGTACTTTAAACGACACTAGTGCTCGGCAACGAATGCGGCGTGAGCTGGAACTACATTGCGTCGAAAGTTTGACGTTTAATGTATGCTATGCTATTCTCTAAAGGTGCGTTTAAACCAAAAGAACTTCGCTGTTCTAGCGCCCGTTCTACGAAATCAACCAATCACGTTTTGTTTCCGATCGAATTTCGTAGAGTGGGAGGTTAGAACAGCGAATGCTCTTTTAGTTTAACCGCACCTTAACGAAAAACAGCGACGAACTCGCCCACAAGCTCGCTCACAGCCTCGATTCCTAATGTCAAATCAAACAGCTAGGATTTTAGACAAGGCTGTCTCGACATCGAGCTCGTTGACGAACGCAGCGTTGAATGTGTCAATAAGAGAATAGCATAGCTGAACACCATTTTCGATCGGTAAATTCTTAAACAAAGAATGCCACATCAAACAGTGGGGCTTATTCCCGGCATTTTATATTTATCAACTGGGATGTTTGATCTCAATTCGTATTCCAGAAATTTCAACTTAGTCAGGTACCTAGCTATTTTTAAACTAGACAGATACGTAGGCTGCCCTGAAAGTTTCGGGAATCGGAAAAAATACGCATTTTAATGAAATAATAGTACATTACTATAGAGGACGGGAAACGAAGGGTTACAGGCCAAGTAGATATATCTGGCCGAAGGAACTGAGGCCAGATAGGAATACGCGGCCTGTAACCCTGTTTCTCGCCGAGATTTGTATAGTGCTTTTCTCAAACTTGCCATGAAATAAAACTAACTGTTTTCGCCGAACCATACATTATTTGTAAATAAACCAATAGTACCATAATTTGATTTGTAAATAAACCAATAGTAGAGTATCGTACCACATTAAAAAAAAACATTCGCGCCTAACTTTTTTTTAATCTGTTTGAGGTATCCTTTTACCCGGTGGTATAGACATTGGTTTTTAGGTAATTTTTTTTTTCTGTGGCTGAATGTCAAGACATAGTGTCACAATTTGACGTTTCAAAACAAAAGACAGTTTGTTTGCAGTCCTAGGTGAGAAATAAATACATGAAATCTCTTTACATATCATCTTAGCATATGCCACCGGATACATAGTATTTCCGGGTTTAATTTAAAGTAAGTAACATCAACATTCCGTAGCAAGTTTGAGAAAAAGTACTTTTATTGTTTTTCAAAGTATTCTCCTTTGTGTTTAATACACTTTTTCATTCTCTGAAACCAGTTTTTAAAACAGTTATTGAAGTCTGAAGTGGGGGTTGACAAAATGGCCATTTTATAAGCGTCGACTGCTTCCGCGGTCTGAAAACGCTGACCACGCAACCGATTCTTTATTTTCGGGAAAGTAAAAAAATCGTTGGGACTTAGGTCGGGGCTGTACGGAGGATGGTCCAGTAATTCGACGTTTTCGCCCTTCAGATAGTCGTCTGTTTTCTGAGCGGTGTGAGGGCTGGCATTATCATGGTGTAGTATAATACGGCGGTTAGGGTTAGTTTTTCGCAGTTCAGCAAAAACAATCGGTAAACAAACGCCTATATACCAATCGGCATTGACAGTTCTTCGATCATCAAGAGCGATAGTCGCCACGTGACCCGATTTGGAGACAAACGTGGCTACCATTTTTTTGATCGTGCTGCGAGAACGAACAACTTTTGTCGGCTTCGGTTCGTCTTCGTAAACCCAAACTCGAGATTGGTTTTTCGATTCAGGCTCATATGCGTAAATCCATGATTCGTCACCTGACACAATACTAAAAACGGCATTTGAGCTTCCTCCATTAAATCTTTTTAAAGTTTTGCGGCACCAATTGACACGTACCGTTTTCTGGTCGTCAGATAACAAGTGAGGAATCCACCGGGAAAATAACTTCCGCACGCCCAACTCTTGTTGTAAAATAACTTGTACCTGACTCATTCCAATGCCTAAAGTCTCCTGAATCTCCCGATATGTAACATGCCTATCTTCCTTTATCAGTTGGCGAACAACATCGATGTTTTGATCGGTAACGGCCGTTTTCGGTCGACCCTCACGTACGTCATCCGCAAGAGACACACGGCCACGTTGGAATTCCGAATACCACCTGTATATGGTCGTCTTTGAAGGTGCTTCACTACTAAAAGCAATAGTTAATCGGTCTCCACATTGTTGTTGTGTTAATCCACTTTTAAAGTCATAATAAATCATTGCTCTAAAACTTTCGCGGGACAGCTCCATTTTCCCCAGCGACTCAACGACTTTAAAAAACAATTGAAAATCGGACATTGTTTTTTTTTTCTAAGTGGCCAGTGTTTTCGAATAATGAGACTATGCTTGTAAGAAAGAGGTATAACACATGTCAAATATACGTTCCTAAGTATTAAATTCCCGAAATTTTCAGGGCATCCTACGTACACTAAAATAGCTAGAGTACCTACTGTTGCTTAAGTCTGCGGCCGTCACTATAAATGTCTATAAATGCAGATAACGTAAACTAGCACATTACAAAATTATTTTTCTTCATGATACACTTCATTCATAAGGACAGTTAGCCTTACTTGAACTAAACATTAAGTCGTGTGAACGGGTCCTCGCCGTATCAGAAACCGCGATGTCCATAGGGGACGAAGTTTACGTCACAGGAGTTCGCATCACCGACGTATTGAGCTGCTAATTTACTTGCAAATTCCCTAAACCCTTCCTGAAGTTAGAAGGTAACCGTCAGCATAATTAAGCCTTCTCCGTTATTAGTTTATCTACCACTATTATAGATATTACAATATGTAGGTGTATCCAGTAAAGCAGGATTTCTTCAAAAATGGCCCACGTACCCTAGGGCTATACTTAGCATCTGTCAGGCAATATAAAAAAAATTATAAGTTTCTAACTCAGCATTTTTATAAGCCGAGCCAGTGGCCCCAAAAGGCAAGCCAGTCTTGCGTTACGTTAAGTAATTAACTGTTTCCAACTTAACCGCTTTGATTTAAGTAATGGAAGTTGTAGCGCCCGTTTGGTTTTGCCATTTTTTTTAATAAAAGGTAGTTTTTAAAGGTTTATTTTTTATTATTATAATGTAAATCTTAAGGAGTAGAAATCTTAACAATATACCTAATGTACCAAATTATTTATATTTGTATATTACTTTTTCAAAAAGAAAGTCATATCATGTAAGTAAAAATCTTGCCGTGGAGACTGATAGTATAAAAGTATCTGGAATCTGCACACCTTCTGATATATACTCAGATAGGGTGGTGGCGCTAGTGTTGGACACTTTTAGCTGATAGACACCGGTGATGGACGTGGATCTTAGTACTAAGAGCACACGGTTTTAATCTGATTATTGCAAAAGACAATGCATAACTCTCAGGGCCTGTTACACCATTCTCGAATAAAATATATCAATCAGATAAATGTTAGCTGCCCTTTTCTTTTGGGGAAAGATAGTGATAGTTTAATCTTACGTACGATAATTTATCCTGGCATTGGGAAACAGGCCATTACTTTCTTTAAATTAAGAATGAATGAACATCATTGCGTATTTGTTTATTAATGATGCTGTAAAAGATTTGATCATTTGATAAAAGATTGATGATGGGCAGCAGCATCATCATAGTGGACACATTATTGCGATCGCCAATCTGCTTGCCCAGTGTAGCGACTATGGGCATTTACCCCTTAATGCGTCGATACGCATAGTTAATAGGAGAGGCCTACGTCCAGCAGTAGACTATCATAGGCTAATGGTGATTATGATGCCGTCGTCCTACTACATCATTCATGGTCTATACATAGTAGTACCTGTTGGTGATCAACAAAATAAAAGTATCCTCATTTTGATAGTAATTAGTTCGAAATACAATAGAACATAAAAGTAAGTAAGTAGGTTCAGTCAAGTACAATAATATGTACCGATAGATCCTTTTATATATACGTTACGGCGTTCTTATTACACAGAATTAAAGTGCACTGGGTCATATTTTTCAGCATTTTTATAGAGATTTTATTTTGCCTTTGACTGTACAAACAAACCTCTCAATAATTTCATGGAACGATACTTTATGACAATGTGTGAGCTCCATTTCTTAACAACATAGCAGTTCTACGGAACAAATGAGCAGACACCCAATGTTTTTACGATGTCCAATAACCGCAATATGTCGTTTATACCGCGTTCGACATAAATCAGGCCGCCTCGTTATTTTATAGGTTTTAATTTTGGCATTTTATGTCGTGATAACATCTGTGCCGTAATGACGCTTTTTACGAGGTCCGCTTTACGACCGGATGCTTACAATATACGATGTATTTTTTAAAATGTAAGTGCGGAGTAATGCTCATGACAGTCACATTTGGTAAAATGTGTAGGTACCTACCTATACAGTACCTACACGTATATATCGTCGATCCGGGGTCGTGATCCCAACTGTGAAAAACGTGTGAAGAAGGTCTTTCTAAACAAGGTAGAATTATTATTTTTGGGAGAACCAGTTTTATTTAGTGATTTGGAAGTTGCGTGCATTTGAGTATTAGCAATCGGTGCGAGGTGCTCGTGTAACGAAATAAAGTGTTTGAAAAATTCAGTTATTCTGGTCGCCACGCGCCACACACTAGCGACAATATTTGTCTTTTTCAACGAAATTGTTCATCAAAATGCAAAATAGCACAATTTTCCTGTGCTAGCGCGCCAAACGAGAAAGAACTGAATTAACCGGACGTTGAAAAACAGATAACCAGATTTGCATAACCCGTTCACACGGACGTTGCTAACCTAATTTAACTTGACGGGTTAAAATGACACAAATGGGGGACGAATGCTCTTGTTGATAACTAATTGGGACATTCAATGTTTTATTCGATTACATAATTTGGCACAGCTTTCGGAAAAAAAACAATTGAATGGGTACATATTCCAATTACATGAGTGATTTGGTAACTTTTTGAGCAGCATATTTGAGTCGCTCTAGATACAAAGCGAAAACAAACACAATTCTTTTGTTTATAATTCTCGTCAATCCTGAAGATTTATTTTAGAAAGGTAAATAAAATACAGTATAGAACGACCTAACCGATTGTTTGAAATTATATCATAACTTAACTACAAAAACTTTGAAAAAAATAATAATCTTGTAACTTTTTGTACTTAATCCTCTAAGAACTGGGCAATATTTCTCGAAAGCTTGTAACTTGTAATACAAGCGAAAGTCCTTATCTAATTAGACTATTAATTAATAGTGTTAAAAAGAGACTTCCACTTGTATTACAAGTTACTAGCTTTCGAGAAACGGGCCCCTGTACCTAATCCCGAGTTTCATGAAAAACGTTTATAACAGTTAACTTACAAGTTCCTATAAAAGTTAATATCGCGAATAGAATCCTCGCAATGCCAGTCGCGGACAGCCGTCTGAGAAGCTCTGTTATTGTTCATGAGAACAAGCGGGGCAGTTACCATTAAAAGGTCCGACGTTTGCCCCGAGAGAGCTCTTTCATCGGCCGAGAGTGTATGTGTACAGGAATCTACGAAATGCTCGGAGGACGACATTATTACTATTATTACCTACATATTGTAATTTTGTCATTTGGCGGCGTTCAGTGTGATTTTTGTAGGTATACGTATGTAGTGTTAGTTGTATGTTCATTGTAAAACGTGTTAGTTAGTACCGGGAAAAGCGCTATTTAGTAAAAAGCGTTTTACCTAGTGAAACTGAGCAAATAGTTGGAAAGGTACCAGTAGTTTTACCTTGGATTTTAAGATCAAAACTAGTTTTATCTGAGGCGATACTGAAAATGAGTATTATGAGTAAACTAGTAATTAACTACTAGGGAAAACTAGATGCTTAAAACAACTGTTCATTCACTCTAAATTTTCTTATTCTATAGTGAACCTCCCCAACTATAATCTATTTCAGTCTTAAAACCATGGTCCACGGCATCCACGCATTGAAACCGTAACTTAGCATTTTTAGTCTTGTCTATGGTTGTCGATTTCTAAGATGATCATTTGACAGTTTAAAAATGAGCCTTATATACAGCCTTGTATATGACGTTGACTATTGAATAAATAGTGAGTCTTGCCCTCATATTATTAAGGATTAATCTATAACTGTCAAAAGTTCATTCTTAGAAATCTGCAACTATAAAGTTGTGTAAATTGTCTATGTTTCTTGTAAATTATTAAAATTCCGTAATTAAAATTACACAATCGAAGTGAAAATTTAATTTATAACATAATTTATGAGATTTTGTAATATAGTTCGTTTTATGTTTTCCAAAAAGGCTGAATGCTATTACATTATGCTATTACATGGGGTTCTTCAAAAGAGGAGTGTACAAGTTCTTATTGGGTCGGCAACGCGCATGTGACACCCCTGCGGTTGCAAGCGCCCATAGGCTACGGTGACTGCTTTCCATCAGGCGGGCCGTATGCTTGTTTGCCACCGACGTGGTATAAAAAAAAAAAAAAAACATTAAGAACGCGACTAAACAGACAACAGATGTGTTTTTGCCGTCAAAGGACACGTGGGTGAGATCACTTAGGGATAATCTGCCTTAACGTTGCTTTGAAGTCCAGTTTGTATTTATTCTATCGTTTGTATTGTGTTAAGATTGTCATTGATTTCGGATTATGAAACGTTTGGGAATTCGACGGTAAAGGTCCATTTAGCTCTATGTACAGCTATACCTCAGTAAGTACATCTCATTTGAACTTAGCATTACTAATATGTATTCTGTGCTATATATGCAAGTATGTACCTAATTTATAGGTAGGTATATGATGTAATTAATCACAATCAGAAAGTAGGTTCATTTTATAGCGAAGTGGTCATGTTTGACGTATTTCATTGGTTTGATCCCTTAAACTCAATGGCTTTAAAACCAGATAATGTATTCGGAAATAATATAAACATGTAGTTTTGATTGATTTTGACAAGACTTTTGGCAGAGGAGAAAGCATATTTATTATTAAAAGCTACTCCTATTTTACATAGAACGAATTTTCGGATATTAAACGAGTTTGTTCATTGTTTCTAGTAAAACGTCATTGCGAGTTGTAACTCTCGGGCTCGCGACGGGCGTCCATGTGTGCACCTCGTGGACTATCTCTCATAGACACCATATCGTCATGTCCTACGAAAAGGGTCATTCTTGCTATAGTGGCGTTCTTATTGTAAAATTAAACGCTAAATCTCAAGACACATAATATGAGTTTAAAAAAATATTTAAAGACTTTTAGCAAGTTAGTTAAAAACTTGATTTCAAAAGTTACGATTAGGTACAACAACTATCTCATTGTGGCTGTTTTCGGCAGACAACAACGATAGAGTAGTGCGTAATGTAACAAAAGAATTGAATGGGACGTTACTCAACGCAAATTGACGATAGCGTCGATAGCATAAGTTCGTCAATGTATTATATTTAAATGATAGTTTTTAATATTTAACTAAAGAAATTAAGAAATTTCTGCAGAATTTTGTATGGTGTGGCCACAGAGAAATGCCTTTGCGGAAATAGCCGACTGCAACTTTTCGAATTTCATATTTCCAATATTTGAAAAGTACAACGCGTCTATTATAATATTTACATTTTTTACCCTTTTCCACTTACGAGCTGATTTCGCCTATACATATATGCATCTAGTATGTAAGTGATCAGTGGCATGTCTACACCTGAGTGGTGATATCTGGCGAGCTGTTTGCTCGCACCATTCACCGCAGATGGCATACAGATAGCGTCGTTCCGAGGAAATTAAGTCGCTCTTCGCGTATACGGAGTGTTTAATTTATAAATTGTAGAATATAAAGGGTTAGTACGCATGATTTGTGGAGATAATTAACCAAAGAACATATGTTTGTGGACGTGATAAGGCCTTTAAAAGAAAAAAAAAAACTAGTTTATGTAATATCTATATTGCTACAAGAATTAACATAATAATATAGGCAAGTAGGTAAATATGCTTCGTGTGTCAAAAGCATTCCAAGAATTTTTAATTGGATATAATTAAAAACAAAAATAGCACAATAATTTAAAAGTAGAGTTAGTACCGAAACGGTAACTATTAAGTTCCACGCTTTTTAAAATTCCGGCTTGAGGATTTAAAAACATGCCCATAATATTTCGGTATGTATCTATCATAAAAATTTCGGTGCAGGGAAACATTGTAAGGAAATCGGAGTAATCCCAAGTACCTACGCCTAATTTCCTTACGGAGTTGAAAAGTCAGTTGGCAGTTGCTTTCGTAAAAATGTGTGTTAAGCCAAGCCTTGGATTAGGTTGCCAAACAGACCTCAGGTTCCCTAAGCCATAGCAAGTGCCGTGCCGGGAAATCGTCAAGAAAATTATGGATGACCCAAATTTAAGTAGTTTTTAATTATTTGATTTGTAAATTTGTATTTCACAGTGCCTTGGTTTTTATTGTTTTGCTGTGAAACTTATTGGAATAAAAATAAAATAAAAATGAGTGGCAAGTGAATTCAAAATTCAATACTTAAGCGACGTAGGTAATATTTCAATTTTATTTGATGCTTATGTATGTCAAAACTTAAACTTTCCCCGAATAAAATTTCGTCAACCCTTTTCCAACTTATATTTTCAAGCACAAACGGAACACAAGGATATTATTAGTTTTGAACTCTATCAAACATAGACAAAAGAAGGCAATACTTTTTAATATCGAATCGGAGGCTTTTTTACTTTGCTGCCAACGATCAATAATGTACATATACAGTATGGCCAGAAATAAATGTATTCCCGTTTTTTATAATTTTAAGAAAATATCAACCCTTCAGAAACTTTTAATAAGTCCTTAGGAGGTCTATTTTGAGTCAAAATTAAAGGGGATTGCATATATTTTTTGGCCATCTTTTATACATAATTTGACTATTACTAATACTAAATCAGCTATTTCAGTTACATGTACACGAACACTGTATGTGAATAATAATGACAAACTTTCATAATAATATTATTATTATACATAACCATGAAAGTTTATACGAGTGCAATACTGCATAGTCAGCTGTCACGTGCCCTATTGTCCATCGTAACTTAAATGGTACACTAAAACATTAAATATCTTGGTTCGTATCTAAAATGTATTTAGGTAACTATACCCTAATAGCCATTGAGGATATAAACAGAACTCATGAACTATTCACAAGTCGACTCTCGAAATATTCAAATGGGCGCTTTTGAATTTCGATTCCACTTTCAGAAGCGACGAACGAATCATCTAATTAGACATTACGTCTGTTTCATTTCTGAAAATCCTTTGTATTGCAGAATTTTATGCGTTCTTTGTTCCGTCAGCGTTTTTAAAAGTGTCGTGGGTGTTGTAGATCAAGTTTCTTTCCGTATCAAATAAGGTTGGGTTTCGGTTGGGACTGGAGGGGTAAATATTGAGCTCGTGACAATCGCAGAGACGAGACCGCTCACTAACGAGCCTCCCGCCCCCTCATTTTCATTTTATTGTCGCCCCGCCTCTCGTCGCCATAGTTTCCCTTTTTCAGAAAGGCTAAGTATTCTAATGTAGAACTAATGCGAGGAGGAATACTTATGCGTTCGTGTATTGTTGATTCTTTTTTAAGGTGAAACCGCCTCATTCATAGCAATCATCATCATCATTACTTAAGAGCTACGCTCTTGTCGGTGGAGTAATCGCCATTTCTCTCTATTCTGTGCAAGCCTTTTGACAT
>JALPQI010020626.1:0-14485 GCA_025490895.1 Thaumatotibia leucotreta | reverse complement strand
ACCCGCAGGAGGAGTTGAGGTGGTGACAAATGTATTCTTACTGCCGTCACCACACGGCTGCCAACAAAGTGGTACAATAAAAACTAGAAAACAATTTTTTTTCGGGTACCTCCCCAATTGGTGAAGTGGGGATGTTTTTTTATTTCCTGTAATCCTATAGTGTGGGGTATCATTGAATAGGTCTCTTAAAAAGAATAAGGGTTATAAATATTAGATGTCATATATATACCAAAGAAAAACGACCAATATCACCTAATGTCCGAGGGGATTTTCACAATACGTTAAAAAATAAGGGTCTTAAAAAAATCTTCTTCTAAAGTCAATATTTTCGGAGATAATCGCTCGAGAAGAAAAAAAAATTGGTCCCCCCCCCCCTCTAACTTTTGATTCGAAGGTCCAAAAAATAAAACTCTATTTCGAATATAAATCGGCCCAGCCATTTTTGAATAACTACGGAACACTACACTGAGTATGGCCCGACATGCTCTTGGCCGGTTTTTTTTCGAACTGTGAAAGCTATCGCCGCCATGAAGTTTTACATGAAATAGGAACACAAAAGTGACGTCCATGTTTATATACTGCCAAATGACCTACTCTTTTAAGTTCTTTCCAATTAATGAAATAGAAGTACCTACTGTACAAAAATAATTACAACCTACATTTTAGTAATAATTTCGTCGTGTATTATATCGTGCATAATGTTAAATAATTTATTTTAACATCACCCTATTGACTAAGTGGGAGATTTTTACTAAACTGCTTATATTAGTTCGGTTTTGTTTTTTTGATATTTATTGCAAACGTAGCAAAAATGTCAAAAGCTTTTGTGAGAATTAAAATTCTCTAGCTATTCATGAGGTAGGTGGGTCTAAATTCTTTTCATTGTCTTATTTTGTGTCCCTAAAAAACGTGACGCAGTGATGATTTTTGTATGAGATGATGTTTTGTTTTTAATTTCTCATGTATGGATTAAAATCTAGCGTGAAAAGGAAATAAAACTGCACCGAATTTTATTATGTACTAAGTCGAAACACCAACTAAAAGCGTGACAGAGTGGTATGAAACAGGACAACGAAAAGAATTTTGACTCAGGTACATCCTGGCAGACGGGTGGACGGGCAGTGAAAAAAAATATCCCGTACTCTTTGGGCTTGTCCATTAATCACGTCATACGATTTTGGCCTATTTTAGACCCCCCCATCCCCCATGGTGATACTTGGTGATATTTTCAGGACCCTAGCCAATATGACGTGTAATTTTTTTCCAACTTAAGTACCTAGTCCTTTTAATAACACTTCAATTTATGTACTTTATTGCACATGACACGTGATGGACAAAACTTTTTTGTCAACTACGAGGGAAATGTTCGCGAAGTTTTAAAACTCAGTTCATGATTTGACATCTGGTTATTTTTTAAAGAAAGTATGCTGTTCAGCAGAGAGTGACAAAAAATTACACGAGATTTGTCCGATGACCCCCCCTCCCCTATGGTGATAATTGGTGATTTTTTTCTTGACCCCCCTCCCCCTATACAGTATGACGTGATTAATGGACAAGCCCTTTGCAATATGAAGGTCTGCTAATTGTCCCTGTAAATAGAACTCATCGAGGAAATCAACGCGAAGCTGATTGTTTATATCGATTAAGTGCAAGTATTCTGTAATCGGAAGCGCTTTGCGTCAGGACGGCCGGACAATGGGAAATTACCTTCATTGCGCACACGCCGGCGACGCCCGTGAGGCTGGTGCTACACATAAAGAACAAGTATAGTTGCTATATCGTCGGTTGTAATATGAGTTAATGTAACCACCAAAATGACGAAATTGAGTTAAGTATACCGTTCGATTGCAAATTTCCTCAATTTCCTGCTCTATCGAAAGGTGTATATATTTTGATATTCAGAAAAAAATGTCGAATACGTTAAGAAAAACTTTGCCATTTTATTAGGTTTCTAAGTTTTTATCAACGTATGTAATGGTTTCAAAAAAACATAGACAATATTTTAACGTAAGTACGAATTTATAAGTACAAAATATGTCCTTCCTAATTTACTCACCATATTTTTATAAATGTCAATGCTGTAAGCGCCATTTGTATTGTATGGCTCATAAGTAATTCGGTTTCAATTAGTGAGTTACACTAAATTACGAAATCCACTTTTGATGATTTTCATTAAATTATTAACGTAACTCCAAATTAAAAAAAAATATTTAACGTAAGCACCAGCCATTTCCTGAACTACAACTGTGGTCGCAGTTAGTAACTGTGCGTCAAATAGACCTCCCAAAAATAAAACAAACAAGATAACAATCATTTCTATAGGATAATTAACTAAAAAGATACAACATAATTTATAAATGTCAAATTCGATTTTGGGTCCTCCTGAAAAATCGTCATTTGGTGGTTACATTAATTCATATTACCTACAAGTCCTACAACTGACGATATACTTAAATAAACTGGTCAATCTTACACAAATTGACCTAGTCGCAGGGTAAGCTGAAGGCTTGGGTTGTGGGTACTAAGCGACGGCATGTAGATAGATAGTCAAAGTCAACGTCAAATAATTCTTTTTTCAAATTGGAACAGCAACAAACTCTTCTGAATCGTCTAAGTATTAAAACTACTTCCGGTTCTAACCCTACACCGCTGACCCGAGAAGAACCGGCAAGAAACTTGGCGGGACTTATTTTTTCAAACAATTATGGTACAATCTTACAACTAACATGCATTAAAAAAACATAAAATTGATTTTTAAACACGAGATGTAAAGTCTCTAAAAAGTCAGAACATTTATACACCTAATACACCGTGTTTTTATTGATTTCCCTTAAATTGGACAGGTTACTTGGAACATTAATAGAAGTTGCCTGGTATATCGGCTATTGTTAATGTCGAAAAAAAAAATTTTTTTTCGTTTTCATACATAATAATTGTAATGGTAAGTGTGAGAGAACCTTAAAAATAAGATCTCGGGTGACTAACGGCTGCTGACGGCACATGTCAAAATAAGTAACATTAGGATGTAATAAAGGTTGCAATGCACTTGTTCAGTCATTAAACTTATTTTTTTAATAACTCAATAACAGTAAGAGTTCAGACACTAGTTTCTTAGAGAAATAGATCATATTTGACCAAAATAAGCTTCCCTTTAATTTAACGGAAATCAATAAAAACAAGGTGTATGTATGTAATAACTAATAATTTATAGAGAAGTAAAGGTTTCTCTCCGAACAGGTATATAATAATAATATTATACAAGGTGGAATTCGACGAGGGACCTTTACGGAAATGGGAGATAATTAAGGCTATACTGAGCAACTTTTACTATGGGACCAACCCCGAAATCGTAAAAAAAAAAAATTATCCATACAAAAAGGTACGGCATGTATACACACAATGTATGAAAGACATTTTTTTTTACGATTTCGGGGTTGGTCCCATAGTAAAAGTTGCTCAGTATAGCCTTAACTATCTCCCATTTCCGTAAAGGTCCCTCGTCGACTTCCATCTTGTATAATGCACGTTTGGAGATGTACAAGGTCTCCAAGCGTAAATTATCGTAATCGAATGTCATGACTTTAACAAACTAATATTTAACTGACTCATAAATTACTCAAGATAAGTATACATATTTAAATACATGCAAAACAACTAATAATTAAGAAACAAATATTTGTGATAAACGCACAAAAAGCAGCACTAGCCGAGATTCAAATCCGGAACCTCCAGCTTCCTAAGCAGGATCACTACTAACTAGGCTAGTTTAATTCGATTCTTTGTAGCCTACCCCGCAAAACGAATAAACTTGAAGGTCTATAAGCGCGTGCAATTGCAAAGATTCTTGTCAATCCTTGCAAAAAAAAGGAATATTATAAATCGTCGGCAAGCAAGGCCTACTACCGCGAAAATCAAAATTCGTAAATTGCGGGGATTTTTCTCTGTCATTCAAACTAATGCGTCATTAGAGTGAGCGAGACAAATCCTCGAAATAAACGAATTTCGTTTTGCGCGGTAGGGCCGAAGGACACCAATAGCGAGTCCGTCATGGTCCAACGGTTGTCAACACAGTGCTTCCTTGAAAGCACTGAGTCCGTAGCCAAATTGCCAATCGCTAACGCTTATTTAGTAGCATTTCGAAATTTTATTTCTCTATTACTCTTTCTTATAAGTGTGACATGGATAGTAAGTAGTATCCCGTCAATGTATGTAAAAACATTATTTTTGAGCTACCTACAGTTTCCCGAGAGGCATCAATTTTTTTCGAAACGAGTAAAAAAAAATTAAATATAGGTCATCTTTAGGGCTCTACCGCAGTGTAAAGATTTGATTTTTTTCTATTTTAACGAAAAAAAATCATATGCTAAAATATGTTTACATATAATTCTAGTGTTTTTTATAAAAATAAATTAAGTATAAAAATGTAGGAAAAATATAATTAAAAAAATCCATATTTCATTTAACTTTTTTATAGCTTGTTTTACATCTATATTGAATGAAAATTATCATTTTTAATTTTCAACTCAGCGAGCCGAATTAAAAAAGTTTTTATTTGAAAACTTCAAACGATAGTAGACATCTAAAGATTTAGTCTAATATTTTTTTTCCCGTAATCTAAAATTTATTTAGAGGCTTTTGGATACACACACTCTTGGATAGTTCATGGTTGAGCGACAGCGATTGGCATTTTGGCTACGCACCATGTAGCCTTACCATGAGTTGGAAAGTAAAGGATACATTAGGTTTTACTCGATACGTAATACATTCTATCGCGCTCGCACTGATACATTGGAACGAGCGTGATGGCCTGCTTTAACTATCGACTAAACCCTATCGTTACCGATCCTTTCAAAGTCACGGTACGGCTACTGATATCTCGCTAGTCAACACCTAGGAACAAATAAAACATGGAAGCCGCACGCCTTACGAAATTGCCTTTGTAAAACGTTCCTGAATTTTAGTTGACAGATGTCACCCCCTCTTCAATGCGTCACGGTAATGAATTTCAATATCAACCTATAAAAACTTAAATCGCCATTTAAAAATAGTTGTGATTGGTTCGTCAAAGTTTTGATTGGCTATATTGTACAAACATTTGTCAAAGATGTTGCGCCGAAATATGCGCGGTGTAAAGAAAAGCGCCGTGTCCTGCCCATCTTGGCACAATTGAACAATTGTGTTTGGGGGCATTTTTGAGGTGGCGTTAGACGTCTATGTTATATACGGTCGCCGGTGAATAAAATTAAATCTAGCTTCACATAACCTAGCTCCACATGTCAAACTGGCCGTAACTAATTATTCTATTTCTACATCCATTCTACGAACCTATCAGCGTTTTCTGTCAATGTCGATACATGTCATTAAGACAGGACATGGACGTAAAAACTTGCATTGTTAAAAGATTTCCTTGAGAATGTTTCTCAGGGCTAATTGGCCTACTATTAGCCTTGGGAGTATTTTAATAAAATTTCTTCATGAAGAATCTGAAGGCATCGCAATTCTTGGAAATAAATTGCATCTCGCTAAATTCTAGGTCGGGAAGTCAGACCTTGGCCTATTTAGTCCAAGTCTTAGCCTATATTTACGTGAATAAATAAATCTTTAAGTAACAGCGTCTCTGACACTATACGAGTATATTGTCTAATATTATTAATTCCAGGCGTATAGATATCTTTACGAGCAAAACACTAACCCGCTTATGAATTGATAAACGTTTTTTACTTAGCAAGCCTCTAAGTATTGTTTGTCTCTTTTTATCATACAGACATATTCATGAGACCGAAAGGGACAAACAATACTCAGTGGCTTGCTAAGTTAGCAAACGTTTATAAATAAGGGGTAACATACCTACTTAGGTACGCCTTATCCAACCAGTAAAATGTTAGTGGGTGCCGTAAATAATCCCAGAAAATAGCGTTTTTTCCCTTTAATTTCACAGAAACAGGGGATGGTCATTATGTGCAGCAAGCCTCCAAGGCACTGAATAATGTACTAGTACTGGTTCGAAAAAAATACAAAAAGTGGGTCAAAGACCATGTATTTTGGACGTGGTCGAATTAAGGGCTAACCTCCCTAATCCCGATTTAGGCTTAGAAATTCAAAAAAATCTTATACCACACTCATATTAATACTCATAAGTTAATTGCTCCGCCAAATAAATGTATTTTTTCGCAAGGTTTCCTGAAGTACCTAGTAGGTCATTGCCTAGTAGTCATGTTTCACTACCAGGAAAACGTTTGGTGTGGAATTACAATCTGTCACGTTTGACAATTGCACGTTTTTAATTTTATAAATAGTATTAAGTAATATTTATTGCAGTGATTGGGAGTAATGTCCTGGGGTGGTATTTGACTTGCATAACAAACGCCTTAATACGAGTATGACAGCAGTTTTATTTTCTTAAGTATACGTATTGCTGGTGGTAGGACCTCGTGTAGAGTCCGCCCAGATAGCTACCACCACCTTACCCGTCAACCTGCCGCTAAATAGTTAGTACTGTGTTCCAGTTTGGGGGTAAGATAGCCGGTGTAATTACTGGCATAGATAGAGGCAACCATCTAAGTCCTCAGGGTAGGCAGCGCATAGGCGATTTTTAGTCACTATGTCCATTAGGCCTCAGTTCCTGCTTTCCATCAGGTGGGCTGAGAGCTCAGTTGTCTACCTTCGTCACATAAAAAAAACGTACGCATAAACAAAAGTCAACCCAGATACAACTGAAGTGTTTAGGGTTGTTTTCAACTATAGATTCTATGGGTATCATTAGACAAGTTGTAAGACTTGTAAGAGCAGTAAGAATTCAATTCTCACCACCTTACTTAACTCTACCCGTGGGTGTTAGAAGAGTCGACTAAGGGATTAAAGGATCGATTGCAAAATAATTGTACATATCAAATCTCTATGGCAAATTCAACGCAACGGAGAGTTGTCGAGTTTGCGGACGATTGTGGCAGACACACGTTTTTTTGAGTCGCTTAAGGTTGTACCTTCGAAACATTAAGTACAGATGTCGCTAGTGATTAGTTTCACAATACCATTGACATGCCATTGACTAAATTCGCTGTGATTCACGGAAGGTCGTTTGGTGTAATTGGACCGGCAATCCAGAGGAAACGGGTTCGAATCCCGTGACAACCAGAGTCTTTCGCAGTTGATTTTTTCATTGGTAAGCACATCTTTCTGTTACTACATTGTGGGATAATTGTACATAGTTAGAGGCCTTTAATGAAAACAAAATTTACCATCGTAATGTTACGACGTTAAATTTTGTGTAACAACTTTGCAGAAGAAATGAAGAAAAATCAGGAAATTACACTTTAAAAATCGGGCTTTCCCGGGTTTTTGTTTGAACATGTTCCGGAAGATTTGTTAAAAATTATTGATACGGAAAATGACATGACTTCAGAAGAAGCTTATTTGTCAAAGTTACCTTGTTATGTAAGAAATACTTGCCTATATTTTGTATTGAGATATAAATCAAGAATTCAATTTACCTACCTATCGCATACGGTACCTACCTACTTATTTCATGTGTATATTTTGAGGAATGTATAATGCATTTCGGTCTTATTTTGAAATTTCAGCTTATTCAAACGAATTAATAATTTATTCGGTGAATGTTTTTTGTAATCTCTGAAAACAAACGGGCAAAGTGACGTAGAAATCGGACCGTAAGAAATCTTATACTACTTGTTATTTACGGGTCCATGGTTCTAGAATGGCCTATAGGGCTCCAATTATTTGAGTGTACATCAGAACGTAACCAAAATAGTGGTTATCATTAGGTCGCATCGTATTTTCTTTTTCTCAAAAAACCTACCTTTTAGAGTTTGACATATAAACAGACTTCAGACCTCAAGATCCATAAAGTCTGTCTCCATCGATACAACCCTAAAATACATAGTAAATTTACTAGTACATCAGTACCTAGTTAAATAATAGTCTAATAAGCTAACCTACACGAAAAGGTGTCCATTTCACATCGGCTGCACCGTGTCGGGTGACGTCACGTGCGCGAACGCACGTGCATACAAAACGTTTGTCTACCAGCGATTTACCAAAGGGTCATTGATATGCATACAATTGTTACCATGCTTGTTTGGGTACGGTATTTGCCCGAGAATGATTCACTTGCGATTTTATCAGAGGTGTAAAGCGGCACTTTATGTGTTGGTGACGGATTTCGATATAGTGTTCGGAAAAATAAAAATTATTATTCTGTTTGACATTGAGCTATAGTACATTACTACCGAGGCCGGGAAGTGACTGATTGCCGGCCGAATAAATGTAAACGACACAGACACCTCTTTTTTTAAGTTTGACCTGTTTGAAAGGTGCAAATTTTCACTTTTAAAAAGCGGTACCTATTAGACGATAGACGACGCGGTCTGTTGGGTCCAATCAATCGCATGCGCTGATCGGGGCCGACGGATTGCACCGTATAATAGTGCTTTAGAAATATTATTTTGAGTAGTTATTGTACATATTTAAAATTATTGAAATGTAAATACCTAATTATAACTGCAAAAATTAGCCAATCATTTTTTTTAATACTTATATTACTTACAGATAATTATTGGCTAAAAGCCAAGATGCCAGGTCACAACCTTATGTCAAGTGAAAATTAAAAAAAGAGGCATTTACCGGCCTAGGCCGGCAACGAGGTACTTCCCGGCCGCTTTTTAGGCACGTAACTACAACATTTTATTGCATGTTTGAGAAAATGTATTTTATGTTCTTTTGGCTGTATATGTGTAAACGTGTGTGTTGTTAGCATCAATTCATTATAGTTAGATCTGAGTGCCCACTGCTGAGCATAGGCCTCTCTTCGCGTGCGCCATTCGTCCTGGTCTTGTGTCAATTTTACAGATTTCGTAATATATCGTCTGCCTATCGAGCTAGAGTATGTCCAACGCTTCTTTTACCTTGAAGAGGCCGTTATTTGCTATGTCAGATTCATAAAATTTGGTTCCTTTCCTAACACTCACCTCTTTTCAAGCGGGCTCTGAATTATCATTCTACCACTTTTCTCTTCCCTAACAGACTCTACATTACATAATCGTCCAAGACATTGGTATCGTATTTAATAATTACATCATCAGCCTTTCTCAGTCCACTGGTGGACTTAGGCCTCTCCTATTAACTATGTGTATAGACGCATTAGGAGGTGCCCATAATCTCCACGCTGGGCAAGCGGATTGGGGATCCCAGTAATGTGTCCACTATGATGACGCTGCTGCCCGTCATCAATAAAATCAAAGAATAGTCAGTGACACATCAATCCCTTAGTCGACTCTTACAACATCCGCGGAAAAAGTTGGGGTGGTGACAAATGTATTCTTACTGCCGTCACCACACGGCACATTTAATAATCATTCCCATATAAACATTCACATACCTTTTAACCTGCTGATGTAGAACTCATGAAATTGGGACATGATTCCACGATTGTAATGATAATATGTTGAAAAATTTTAAAAAATGTTTTTTTTTATTGGCACATTGCAACATACACTCGAACTTCTCTCTCTCTCTGTTAGATGCGTAGCCTGCTAAAACTACGTTACGCTGATGAATGGTAAGGGTGCGGCTCCACTGACGCGGAGCGGAGCGGAGCTGTGGGAGCTCGGCCAATGAGACCGCATCACAGTGTTTCGAATTCGAATTTGAAGAATGTAATTGTTCAATTTTGCACAACTCCGCTCCGCTCCGCGTCAGTGGAGCCACACCCTAATGGTTGCCAACTTGAGCACGCACTCTGGTCTCTATGAAAAAACGCTAAAGATGTTTTTAGATTTCAGTCCTATCTCCATACAATAGAGAGAAAATATTATCACCAAGGGACAAAAAAAGGCTAAGATTCCCTTTCTTAAAGGATTTACGATCGTCGTTTATTATTTGAAAAGAAAATGTAAATGCTGAAGTCAATGCTCTTTCAGACCTTTGCAAAATAAGGTTTCCCTAATATTAGGCCTAACTTTATATTCGGAATCTTCAGACTTCTGGGATTAAAATAAAGTATTTGAACTTGAGATAGACGTGACAATTTTAAATATACTGCCAAAAATATTGGTGGTTCCTGAGATAATAATATTTTGAGAGAAGATACGTAGGTTATTTATAAAAAAAATATTTAAATATAGCAGTGATGGAGAATTTCAATTTCGGCTCCTGAGATATTAATATTTTGGAGACATAATATGTAAGTATGTTACGAGAAATACTGTCTAAATATAGCATAATAATAATATAAATAGTTATTTACACGTGAGTTTAACCATGAATAAAGTTATTTTTCAAGTTATGCCAAGTTATATAAATAGAACATTGTGTGTGCTGTTTTTTACAAATGTTAAATAATTCAAATCAGTATTCTTGTATTTCTTATTCCGAATAGGCAAAACAAGTTACGAAGGTAGTAGGTAAACATTAGGTAAAATAAATTTACCTACTCGTACCGTTTAAAGTGAGGATGCTGCAATTTTTGTAAATTCCTTTAAAATTATAAAGTATTTAAATCGCTGTATAATACGGAAACTATGTTTTGGTTGACAGTATTTACAAGTTTTATTTAGTAGGGCGAAATCAAAATAGGGGATATTAACTAGGAAATCTTTTAATTATTTCGAATGTCTTTGACTACATTTGTGGTCAACTGTGTAAAATTAGAAATATAAGAAAAAAATCTATTAATGTTGGTCTAAACAATTCTTTCCTAAATTCTGTTCAAACGAATTCTTCTCGAAAATATAGTCTCATCTTAGCTTTTTTAAAGTTGAGTCCGTAGTAAATGTCCTTTAAAGTCATTAAAATAATTGACATCGAAATCATTCTTTAAGTGTGAAACAAAAAACTGCATTCAAAATCTTATCAATTCCATCGAGTTTGGACACTTTGGAGATAGTTACGAGAGAAATTTTGTAGGTTACTTCATGGAAACATTACAGATAAAATTATTACTACCAGGGTCACCAATTACTACGGCGACAGGTGCCTTCAGAAACACCTACCCTATTTACTCAACAGCCTGCCCACAGACATCAGGCTGGAAGCCAATACCTAATTAAGTTCGGTAAAAAGCTGAAAAGTTACCTTGCCAGTAATATAATTTAAATAATTTAGAGCAATCTTAGACGTTATGCGTAAAGTAAGAAAATTATTAAATTCATATAAGAGAGTAGAGACTGCACGATCCCACAGTCAAACTGTGAAAACTGTTTTGTGGGACTTTGTTTTTATGTCACTGTATATTTTGTATGTTAATAAATAAATAATTAAACGGTTAAACTCACGTGTAAATTAGTCACCACGTGCGACATGTTTCGGAGAGCCTAGGTCTCCATTATCGTCATGTGAATCTGTAGGCGCCGCGTTAAAGGCGTGAACGCGGGTTCAGTGCTTGATAATGGAGACTTGGCTCTCCGAAATGTGTCGCACATGGTAACTAATTTACACGTGAGTTTAACCATGAATAAAGTTATTTTTCAAGTGATGCCATTTTATTCGGTAGATAAACAAAATAATTACATAATAAATAGGTAAAACTGGGACCCAACGGGCCTTTAACCGTTTAATTATATTTATATTTATTGCGAGTTACGAAAATTTAAACATAGTTTTTACACAGTTGGTAAATACAGATTAACAACTTACCTTGTATCCAGCACTGTCGATAAAAATATACATAATCAAGTTGACTCTACACGCGGAAATCTCATCAAAAAGTGCATTTTTTCCTATTAGAGCAGGTGATCTGCGGCGTAATCGATATTTGACCACTTCGATAAATTGTCGAATCAATCGATCGAGTCACGCGTCCGCGCATGTGGACTGAAAATCTGGGTGTGCGCACGAGGCTTCGACGTGTGATTTTTTTGTCTCTTATTGATCTTTACAACCCAAGTATATAAGGTTTCATTTTCTTATAACAGCACCGATATCAACAGAATGCCAGAGAAGAAAGAGAGAGGGGTTAGAATAGAACTGTCAGAAGATTAACTACACTCACAGTCAAATTTAATAATACTGGTCAGGCGATCAGCTGTAATTTTATTTCTTGATCATTATTGTTTTCCATGTATTTAAGTATAAGTGGTATCAGAGCTTACCGTAGGACTAGGTCGATTTGTGTGCAAATGTCCAAAAATATTTATTTATTTATATAAGTATATATATATATATATATATCTATCTATTATATGTATCGTTGCTTAGTACCCACAACACAAGCGTTAATAGAGTGGGATTAGGTCGATTTGTGTGCAATTGTCTTATGATAGGTATTTATATTTATTATACAGGTACCTGGTTTAGATGCTACATTTAACCTGCTACCATACATGGACTTCTAATGCAAGTTAAAAAATGCCCCCAAAAACAATTGTGCAATTGAGCTGAGACCGGCAGGACATAGCGCTTTTCCTAACAACGCGCATAATATGTTGGCGCAACATCTTTGATAAAAGCAAATAGAATGTAGCCAATCAAAACTTTGATGGAACAATCACAACTACGTTTAAATAGCGTTTTAAGTGTTTATAGGATAATCTAGAAATTTATTAGCGTGATGTTTTGAAGAGGGGATGACACTTGTCGCCGAAATTTCAGGACCGGTTTTAATTTAAAGGTGGATTTAGACCCAACGAGCGAATGCTCATTCTATCCCCCACTACGAATATCGACAAATCACGTTTTGTGTAACGCGTTTGATCTAAACCACCTTAAGAGGCCATTTAGTATGGCGTGCAGCTTCCATGTTTTATTTGTTCGTGGCCTTTGACAAGCCATTTCAAGTGTTTCTGTACTGATGCAAAATGATTTTCTGCACTATTGCATAATCTGATGTATTTTTAGATTAGATTCTGCTTTTTTCTGCATCTTTTCTACACAACGGTGAACTGTTGATATCATAAAGCTACCTCCACACGTGCAGTTGTAGTTGCACTTTCATACAAAGAAGTTTATTTAAAATAAAATAAAAACATCTGTAAGGGGATATTGATTTAAACTTTCACGATTATCACTCATATTTTAATGATAAACGAGTCTGAATCGCGTAAACTTACGTTTGATTATATCCTACGTTTCGGGTATAACCTTACCCGTGGTCGCAGGCAGATTCCGGTAAAGGTTTCAACAAAACACATCTTTACGTTATATAAAAATATAATAATAAATAGATATATAGTAACCTACCACACTAGCATTTTTTCGAATGAATTATGGTTTTCTACCATGTTGTGGTTGTCTCAGCTAAACTTGTAAATTATTTTGTAGTCTGTATTTACTACGATCTAATACCCGTAATCGTCACTCTAGGTAAGCTGTCTATCACAGTAGTGTCCACTATGATAATGCTAGCAGCAGGCTGGAGGAGAAGGAACTCAGGGAGGTCGACCTTAGAGACGTCTGCGGTTCTGCAAGGAAATTGGAAGGCCAGAGGGAAGTATTGGGGGAACGCTACCGGAACACTAACCTGCAGCTCCAGCTAAGGGAAATGGGGTGAATGAGCACAGTGGATGCTGGACAGCCCGCTTGAATCCGGTCGAGCGTCCCTCCATAATATAACATAACATATGATGGTTGACTTAAACTTTCACGATTATCACTCATATTTTAAAGACAAACGGGTCTTAATCGCGTAAAATTATGTCCGTTCGTTTAATTATATCGTAACGTTTCGGGCATGACGATAATACCCGTGGTCGCAGGCAGGCAGTCTGTATTAAGTTTACGCCATTATGATGAACATATGATAATGCTGCTGCCCATCATGAATCTTCTATAAAGGTAAGTATATCCATTGACACAATCGCTTAGTCGAATCTTTCGTCACCCGCGGGAAGTGTTGGGATGGTGCCAAATGTATTAATTTAATACTGTCGTCACCACGCGGTATGATAAAAAATATGTTTATTGATAAATATGATAGCGTCCTAATAAACCTGCTATTCGTAACAGACCTGCATACAATGCGCTGCGCAAGCGTCTTTCAGACTCGTGTAACACAATTTACCCCATTCCAACACAAAATTAACTCATGTAACAGAAAACTCGCCAAAGTATGATCACTAGTACTTGATCTGCTGATATTAACCGCAAATATAACTTTGTTATTTCATTGGTTACTTTAAAAAAATCTTAAATCTCTGATTATTGCTGTTCTGGATTATATTCTATGACGTTGGTGTTAAAATCTTGGTTGACAGTTTGAAGGTATAATAGGCTTTCTTCAATGACAAATGTGAGATAGATGGTGAATTACAGGTGTAGTGTTCTGTGTGAGCAAGTGCTTAATTTAACAGGTTTTAGAGTTAAGTAGCCGTATTATGACTTTGCAAGTATCGGTAACGTTAGGTATTCTCCACTAGTTCCAATATGTCATTGCGAACGCGACAGAATGCTTTAAGTATCGAGTAAAATGTGTTCCTATACAGGTGGATTTTTTATTCCCCGACCAAAGGACCCCGGGCCTGAAGTATGGAAAATG
>JALPQI010020625.1:0-26702 GCA_025490895.1 Thaumatotibia leucotreta | reverse complement strand
GCGTTTAGTTATTCGTTTTGCCGGACATCGCGCATTCTGTTTAGAGTCTACGAATACGGGATAAGTGAGGAGCGGAGAGCTATTGAACATTTATGTAAACGTTAACCCCAATTCAAAAACCTACGAAGCGTATGTTTAGCGAATAGAAAATATACATATGACGTTACTAAAAACCGAAGAGCTGGCGACTTCCACGCACAGAAACACGTATCAGAAATGCGATACAGCGAGAAAATGGCGCAAGCATTCTCGGTAGGTACATACAATGCCACAAAGGCCTATATTAGGTATGGGATAGGTTACTAGGATTTAATTTATGTATATTAATTTAAAGTTCATATACCTTTGTATTATTAAATTTTATATATGTTTTATCCCTTTCGAACTGATGCAAATGTCAGTTTGATAGATAAAGACACGAATAATTAGCTGTGTCGGTTTGATGGACGATAATGTATAAAATAAGTAAGGCCTATTTACTCGTAACTTCCCATCTCATTTTTGAATCCTATAAAATACCCACTGAAAATCTGTCTGTGTCTTGAAATATTACTAATTTTGAGTTGAATTCGTATTGAAATCAAAAAATCATAAAAAAATACAACAAAAATTAAACGCCAGTATTTTCTTCGGCTACTTTATTTGGTATTTTTAGATTATGCGAGCAAAGCATAGGTACACTAAAATAAATGCGGAGGTCCTCGGGTTATATTAAGTATTATTAAATATTACTCCGTGTGGTGAAGGCAGTAAGAAATCAAGAATCTATTTGTCACCACCACAACTCTTCCTGTGAGCGTTATAAGAGTCGACTAAGGGATTCGAAGTGTCCACTTATTTACCTGACCATTTATTTATTAAAGATTGATGATGGGCAGCAGCATCATCATTAGTGGAGTGGACACACTACTGCATTATAAACCTGCTTGTCCAGTGTGGCGATTATATACATTACCTCCTAATACGTCCGTACGCTTTGGTAATAGGAGAGGCCTTGATTATTATAGGCTGATGATGTGATGTGATGTGAAATGTTACTCGCTCTCGCCTGTGACTTGTGCCCGCGTAACGCGACAGGCCCGAGTGCCGGACGCATAACGAATGTCCAAACACTGAATAGCTGATGAACAATCTGCATACTGGATGCGGGCTGTATTGGGATTAGTGTGACAATTGATACGTTAACGTGCCAATCACGGATGCGGGACGGGCATTCCTTTTGGCACGCTTGTGCCAAAGAGATCTTGTTTAGCGCTCGTTAAAATGAGGTGGGTTGCAAGTATACGTGAATTTTTTGACAAATTTTCCCCTTCGAGTATGGTCAAAGGCGCCTAGTCTTATAACAGTTTGCATAATTATACTCGTGAAATTAATCGATGTCCGCTAAGCTATTCTTTAAATCATGTTTTTTTTATTTCCATGTTTTGATAATTAAAACCAACAATTTAAATAGCAAAAAATCTGGCAAAGAGATGTAGATATATAAATATGTGGCAGTTCATCCGCACCGACTGCGCCAATTAGGAATAACTTACTGAATCGCTTACATCAACGCTTACTATAGCATACCGAATGAGCCAATTGTCCCCAGTCTCCCCTGGGGACAATTGTAACAGCCTTCCGATTGCCTGGTGGGTTAATTCCCAACCTATTAATATAAAGGGGATTATGAAACTAGTGTTTAAACTAAGCTGTGTAATATCGTTAAGGGATGCTTTACGTATCGAAAAAAAAAACCAATTGTAGTATGTATATTAACTGATTAAGCAGTATCACTAAGTGAAAATATCTGCTTCCTTGTAATTTCAAATATTAGAAAAAATCAAAAATCGCGTTTTATACGTTTTTAATTATAATTACTGAATACATAGCTACCTCGGCCACTCGGTCTTAGAAACCACCGGTCAAATTTCTCGGTGGTTGCTAAGACCGAGTGGCCGAGGGGTACAGGCATCAGCCGCGAAAGCTGAGTACGTGGGCTCGATCCCCACCTCGGACATAGGTGATCTTGGTCGTTTTTCTTTGGTATATGACATCTAATATTTATAAAAAAATAGTTGATTCACAAAAAATAAGCAAATAACTATTGCGATGCCGCAGCGAAGGTGTTACCTTCGCTGCGGCAATTAGCTTAACTCGTAATTAACCATACTTTGTAAGGGGTCGAAAGACCCCCGACCACATTTAACGTGTAAACGTATATAACCCACATGCAGTAATAATATTTAAAAACTGAATAAACCACTATTGTTTGTTATATAAAATTGCTGCTGCAGTAATCGTTCGCTTCTGTATAACCTACTTTTTATGCACCTCATAATGGCATATGCATGTGATGCATAATAAAAACCGGTCAAGATCATGTCGGTCCATGCTCAGTGTAGGGTTCCGTAGTTATTCAAAAACAGCTGGACCGATTATGTTCGAAATAGGTTAATTTTAAAGTTCCATAAGCCCACTCATGATTTTTTCATATTTTTTTGACCCATGGATCAAAAGTTGGAGACATTTTTTTTAAATTTTTGAGCGGTTATCTTAATATTGACAATAGTGATTTTTTTTGTGGGATCCTCTTCTTTTTGAAAGACCTATTCAACGATACCCTACACTATAGGATTACAACAAAATAAAAAAATCATTACTTTGTCGGCGTAATTAATATTGTATCATCATCATCATCATCATATTAGCCGAAAGACGTCCACTGCTGAACATAGGCCTCCCCCAAAGACTGCCACAATGACCGGTTCAGCGCCACCCGCATCCAGCGGACTCCTGCGACCTTCACCAGTCATCAATATTGTATACACGTACCAAATTGCAATTTTGTAGTACTAACGGCCACTGAGCTATGCTGCGGACAGATAGACGCACAGACGGACATGGCGAAACTATAAGGGTTCCTAGTTACTACGGAACCCTAAAAACTAAGCAAACGCTACAGTTTACGACCAGGAAACTTAAAGTAAGGATGCAGTTCTGTACGTGACAAGAACATGCATACGTTTGTTTCACGCTAAAGTTTACAATAGTCTATGTAGAATACATTCGTTTTATCGTCGCACGTTCTATAGATATACAGGGTGATTTAGCAGATGCTCAGTTTATGGCTTATGTTTCTCGTATCCGTCTTATGAACAAGTTTATGTTTAAAGTTTTGAAGTTATTTTTTAAAGTGTTGCTATTATGATAAACATATAAGTATGATGATATTCTGTGATCTTATTAAGTAGAGAGTTATTTAGAGATAAGCCACGATACGAGTACAGTAGGGCCTCGATAATCCGAACACCAAAAAATACCCCCTGTTCGGATTAGAAAAAAAAAACATATTTATTGACGCTAACAAAAACAAGGAAATCATGATTTTTTCTTCAGGTCACTAGCTTTTCCAACGCCGTACTTCTCAGAAAGTGAGGTTGGATTCACTCCATCTTTTAAGGCATCCAGTATAACGCACTTATGAAAATTTGTCAAAGTTTTGTGTTTACGCTTTGGTGTAGGATTCATATTAAACGGTTTTATTTTAACAATAATAACCTCAAATCACGTGGCATACACTAAGACACAGCGCACCTGATAAATTAATTACAATCCATAGATAAAAACTGGGGTCAGGTGCCAAAGCGGAAGAGGAAAGGGTCACTTGGGAGTTCGGATTACAGCAAAGTTCCCGATTACCCTATGTACGGATTACCAAGGTCCTACTGTATATGATAACTAGAGGGAGAAGGGCACTTTTTACGACTTTGAGAGCTGGCCCCTATTTCACCATGGCGACAGATGCGACAATAGTAAAATATCACTGTTACTGACGTCACAGGCCTCCGTGGGCTACGACTACCGCTTACTACGAAAATGATTACCCCACACGCTTATGTACGGTCCACGTCAAAGATATCATTAAAGTTTTGGTGGCAAAAATAAAACACGACTTTATTGCTTTGACATTAAAGTCGCCTAAATATAATTTTGGCACCTAAATCGTAATGATATCTTCGACGTCGACTGTACATGGAAAAAATACCATTATGTACGGAGGGCTTAGCCAATGTTATCTCCTATTTAGTATCATAATTTTGTAGCGGTTCATACAAAATATCTATTTTTTTAACGGTCTTTATTTTCTGTACAATTTATATATGTAGGTGCATAAATAAAATCTAACTAATCTAACCAACCTAACCTATACATAACATACATATCCTTATCAAATTTCATTACTAAGTACTGTAATAAATGGGCTGTGACAGGCAGGACAGACGGATATAATGAATCTATAAGGGTTCCATTTTTATCAAATTTATTAGATGAAGGTGTGTGCAGACCAAAAGAGCATTCGCTGTTCTATCCCCCACTCTACGAAACGAATCACGTTTCGCGTAACGATCGAATTTCGTAGAGTAGGGGGATAGAACAGCGAATGCTCTTTGGGTCTGCACGCACCTTTAGATGAACTCTGAAACATGGTGATCTACAGGTAGATAACAGTAAACATGACGAGTTCCTTTATTTTAAGCGTCTACATTGTTGTATTCTGGCCATTTTTCCGCACCTCGACATCAAACGTGCCTATTTTGCCTATCCCAACGCTGGCCCAGTACCTACTTGTTGGGGACTTCACATACACCCTTGAATTTCTTCGCAGATGTATGCACGCAGGTTTCCTCACGATGTTTTCCTTCGCCATAAAGCACTTGTGAATACCAAATGATATTTCGTACATAAGTTTTAGAAAAACTCACTTGCGTAGCAGCCATGTGTTTTACCGCGCTTACTACGCTGCGCGTAGACAAAGGTTTCTCTTTAAAACTGAAAAGAAAAATCAGCCCATCTTAAAAGTCACCCAGTACACCCAGACATATATCGCGCTAGACAGTGCAAGATATATTTGTAGCCGCGGTTCCCCAAAGCGAATTTTCCGGCACATTAGCCCGTGTTGTTTTATGTCCGACGTTTTGCAACTTCCAAGTGAAATTGCTAGTGTTTTGAATGTTTGGACTTTTCTATTTTCCAGAGAACGCTTTTCTTGCTAAATGAGGACTGTTTTGAAGGAAATTTTAAATAGTTTAGTTCGTTGGTTGGTCTTCAAAAATGTTTGTTTAAATTTGTGATTTTATATTGTACAGAGGGTAACGAGTGTAAAAATAATGAAGGTTTTTATTTGTGTGGGGCTGTGTAGTGTAGGTGTCATGTGACGTGACGTCACATGACATTTAGAAAATATATTTAATTAATCACAAAGGCATATCAGATTACTTCCATATATGTACATAAGTTGGTGTAAACAACCAACACTCACTCCTCACTGTAAACATTCCGCTAAGGTAAATGTCACGCATGTGATATGACGTGGCATTTACAACTATAAAAGCTCTATTTTCCCTAAATAAATGGTTCAGTATTTAGCCGACTACGTTGGTATTATTTACTCCACCTATACCGCACCAATTCATGGCCCAAATAGATCTACACTTTTATATGTATTATTATAAACATAAACCAAAAAAACGAGTAAAAGTTGCCAACAACAATACTTTAAATTACCCACAGTTTCCATGCAGCTCTTCTATGAGTCTAAAAGTTTTCTACGAGAACCCACAGAATTGTACGTGCTTTCTCAAGTTTGATTTCGACCATAAATTGTTGAGCTGAGGTCTTCGCACATTATAACAACTCAACAGTGACTCAAATTTATGCTAAATATTGAAATTTAAGCCCCCTGTTATGTACATCATCAGCCTATGATAGTCCACTGGACGTAGGCGGGTCAAAATTATTTTCGTTGTCTTATTTTGTATCCCTAAAAAACGTGACTCAGGTCATTTTTGTATGAGAAGATGTTTTGATGATGTATGGATTAAAATCTAGCGTGCAAAAAAATACAACTGCACCGGATTTTTTTATATATACTGAGTCGAAACAGCAACTAAAAGCGTGACAGAGTGGTATGAAACAATATAACAAAAATATTTTTTTGACCCAGGCCTATCCTATTAACTATGTGTTTCCCACTTGTTCACGCCACGTTGTCCATTAGTGACCATTGGGTGGATCAACCAGTTGAGTACTCGTCGAAAGTGTGAACAGAGTTGCCGCCGCGTTGGCGCGGAGTTGTTATAATGTGCGAAGCGAAATGTATGAAAGATGTTGAGGGGCTATCATGGTTTGTGGATGCTGAATGTATCTCCTTGTAGCTTTTATGAGTTTAATTATAATACAATTACAATATGATTGTGAAGCCAATGGCAAAAAAAGTTATGGCCACCATGTATCAAACCAAACAGAACCAGTGACTGGAATTGGTTTTTCAGAAATATCTCGAAAAGGCCCAATCATTTAAATGTTTTATACTTTTTATGTAGGTAGTATTCAATATTCTATGTATCTAATAACATCATGTTTCTAAATTACTCCATTAACAAAGAATTTATATGCCGAAGAACGAAAAAGAACGAATAAAGAATATTTCTTTTGTTTGAGGAAAGTACCGGTATTCGATCCTTGGTAAAGTCACGTGATCACTTGACTGACCCCACTGGCACCTCACCCCGCGGTCGCCCTGCTGGCCTGCTACCACGAACACCGAAGTTCGTAAATTTCGGCGATTTGACTCTGTCACTCCAACGAAGTTCCCCCGAAATTCTCGAACTTCGGAGTTCGCGCTAGGCCAACAGGGTGCTTAGACAAGTTGCCAATCGCTGACGCTTAATCGTCAATCGTAAGCGAAAGGCAGCTAACTGTTTTTGTTGCACTAATATGAAAGAGTGACAGAGAGGGAAAACTACGATACCGTACTAAGCGCTAGCGATTGGCAACTTGGCTAAGCATCCTGGCGCGGTACGAAACAATGATCGCTTACTTACTGAAAATATGTGTAATTGTCACGATCCTCTACGTTTTCTATGAAAATATATTTTGATGCAGTATTTGTATGCAGAAATTTAATTAGGGCACCGGTCCATTCGTTGTGCGACAAAGGGACGCTTCCGTACTACGAAATACTACAAATACTACACATTTCTCGTATGAAACAACTGTTATTTGTATAGACTTGCAATCGCTTAGAGGCGGCACGTTTTATCATACGAGTAGGTATTCAAAGTTTAGCTTTTTCATCATTGAAAAATTAGATCTATTAGTTACTACGCGTTTTGTCTTCGTCTGTTACTTTAACAAGTGTGTTTGTTAGAAAAAGGCAGAAGGCTTAATTGTGTACATTGCGCTATATTGACGTTAACGTGTTGATGTTTAATTGTGAAGAAATTACAAGGTTTTTTACATAAGTTCTGTTTACTAAACTTATTTTTTTTATTAGCGCCGATAACTAAGTATGTATGCAAAAAAAAAATACGCATTTTTTTTGTGTCGTAAACACGTGCATTCCACGAGAATGTCGGGCACGTGACGCCGTTCTTCGCATACATCTAAGAAAGTTACGAATACAATTTTTGGTGTATCATAATTTTATAACTGGGTGTTTGTATTCATAGAGAATTCTCGCACTTTCCATATGTTTCTAAGGTAGCTGTCATATCACGTTCCCGGCAAAGCAGACTTTTTCGTGGAATGCACCAATAACAATTATTGTACATTTAATTTAGTAACTAGTTAGTTAGACACGCAATGAGTACATAGTACATCATAATTATTTTAGTATGGCAACCGAATAATCTTAACTACCTAAACTAAAATAAAACTATACAAACTGAGAGCCAGGCAGAGCTTATATTTATTTCTATTATTATTCGAAAAAACTGCCAACTCTACCACCACATAAGTCTTCATTGTAGAAAATGAGCCAACTCCCAATGCACGGAAACTTTCCCGGCGCATACATTTCTGGAAAAATTCCGCGCCACGTGCTCTCAAACTTTGAATCTTTGTTCTGGATTGTTCTCAAACTGTAAGAACAACATTTGTAATAGATAGTGGTGTTGTTTGTGTAAATGTGAGACATTTAAAGCAATGGGTGTTGAATTTTAATGCAAGTTTAGTTTTCAAGGAGAAACTCGGATGATTTTTTCGGTTACGTTTTTATGCTTTTGCTCTAGATTATTTGGGTTTACCAATTTTGCGTAGGTATTTTAAACATATCTGTTCTAGTTTATGTCTGTCCTTAAATAAATAAATAAATATCTTGGGACATCTTACACAAATCAACCTAGTCCCACGGTAGGTTCAATTAAGGCTTGTGATGTGGGTACCAAGCGACGATATATATAATAGATAAATACATATAGATACTTAAATACATACACAGCCATGACCAAGGAACAAATATTTGTGACAAATAAATACACAAATAATGCCCTCGCCGGGATTCGAACCCGGAACCTCCAGCTTCGTAGGCAAGGTCACTACCAACTAGGCTATGGAGGCTGACATAAGCTGTCCTTAGTTTGGTTACCTGTTACAAAGAGCAGCGTAGCCAAGATTCCATTCTGCAATCGTATACGATAAGCGATAAGTCACGCGGCGTAAACGAGTGGCGATAAATTAAAAGGGAGTGTTTTAAATCATCACGAGTTACGAATTTCCCTTTCGTACGTGTACGAGTATTGTATGACGTCAGTCAGATGGTCCTCCGAAGTTTCGCCCTAAAAAAAAATGTCCACTTCTCGCTCTAGTGCATAGAAAAAGCACCATTTGTTCTGAAATAGTACATTACGACACAAGTGCGAAAAAACATGAAATTCGAAACGAGTGGCAATTTAAAACACGACCGAAAGAAGTGTTTTAAATCGACATGAGTTACGAATTTCCTTTTTGCACGTGTCTCGTACGACGTTTTTTAGTACAGAGTACAGACGGCCCCCCGAAGTTTTGGACCTGACGTAAGATGAGCCACTTCTCGCACCAGCTCGTAAAAAAGCGCCATCTGTATTGAAAGTAATATTTCGAGATAGGCATACCTATCGATACAAATCGAGTTACTCACGTCTTAAATTTAAAGTAAAGTGAACGAAACTCGTAAAAACACTGCCGTTGTCACACTCGAGAACGTAGCAACTCCAAAGTTGTAAAAGTTAAGAGAAACTTCTAGAAACTTCTAGATGCAACTAGAATGTTGAACGGTTGTACGCTGGCGACATTTCAAGTGGCTATTTCTATTGATTACCTATTATTTTCAAAGAAAAAATGAGTATCTTCTTACAACTGTTCAATTTATGGTAAGATATATTGTAGTATATTTATATATTTCTATTATTATATATTTATGCATATATTTACGTAAGTGTAGGTATATTTATGTATGTATGTATCCTATCTTAGTATATGTCTTTTTATTAAGTTTGCAAGTTGCACCGCCTACATTTTTTTCTGTTTTGCCCTAAGGTTGACTGGTAGAGAATGTTCTGTGGCATCAAGTCGGCATTTTGTATGATAAGATTTTCTTTTGTGCCATAAAGATTAAATAAATAAATATAAAGGTGGATTTGTTCAAGTACCTAAATTTTTGCTAGTGGTAACCCTGAACATGCTTAAAAAAATCATATCATCAACCTTACTGTATACTGTACTCACACCGCTGGAAATATGCCGCTCCTATTATTATGCATATGGATGCATTAAGACGTACCTAATGCCCATAATCGTCACGCTGGGCAAGCGGGTTGGCGATCCCATAATCGCCACGCTGGGCAAGCGGATTGGCGGTCTCATAATCGCCACGCTGGTCAAGCGAACGAGTATATCTTCTTTATTTTATTTACATAGGCTATAAATAAAAGACGAGGAGGCGTTTTTGCGGCGATTGCTGTTTGTCAGATCAATCAGAGAGTCAAGAAAAATTACAGAAGGAAAAACCACCTTTTAACAGAATAAGGTGTGAATTTACGCTGATTTTTTTAAACTTTGGACATGTTTTTTCCGTGGATCCTTCAATAAATCTATTGTCTGTTAGTCTCTGCACCTAAACCATGATATGAATCATGCAGGGAGCGTACATTTCATGCCGTTTGACGTAAAATGACGTCAGGCATACATAGAGTATGATGCCAAATAGTTAGGGTGTGCAATCGGTGAAATGGAAAACCGGTTTTCGGTGAAACCGGCGATTATTCACCGCATTTTCCTCCAATTTTTTTTGTTTAGTTTTGTTGTTATATTGTTATACCTTATATGAATGTGAGCACAGATTGAATAGTCACTACGTATATGAGTTTAATTTATTACACCTCTTTTGTTGCAATAAAGCCGAAAGTAAATAAAACTGTCACCTAAGAAAATAACCTTCCGCAATTTAAATAGTTACGAATTCATTGTATCACTATTGTCATGGATACCCAGTTTGCCAGAATATTTTACGTTTCAACATGTGTCCGTCTATACTTTCATACTTATTTAAACGAGAAATTGGAAATATGAGTCACATGTGCCGTTTGGTAGAAGAACGAGACGAACGTGATAGTAGTATATGTATACAACTAAATAGGTATGAATTAAGTATTTCAATGGACGATGAAGTCGATATGGATGACGAAGATAATATGATATTCCCTTCGTTTAAATTGTACAGCATAGTGTGCTTTGAATTAAAACGATATTGCCATTGTTTTTAGGGTTCCGTAGCCAAAATGGCAAAAACGGAACCCTTATAGATTCGTCATGTCCGTCTGTCCGTCTGTCCGTCTGTCACAGCCAATTTACTCGGAAACTATAAATGCTACAGTGACGAAATTTGGTAAGGATATGTGTTGTATGAACCGCTACAGGAATGTGATACTAAATTGTAAAAAAAACCATTGGGGTAGGGGCCCTCCATACATGTAACTGAGGGATAGAATTTTTTTTTTAGTTGTACATAAGCGTGTGGGGTATTAATAGAAAGGTCTTTGAAAATGATATGAAGGTTTATACATCACATTTTTGTTTAAGCAAATCGTTTTCGAGATATCAGGTCTCAAAGTCTGAAAAATGTGTCCCCCCCCCTCTATTTCTTAAACTACGCGATATAAAATTATGAAAAAAATATATGTTATGCACATTAATAAACTGTATCAACGATTTTTGGTTTGATAAAATTATCTTCTATAGTTTTTGAGGTAGGTTGATTTAACTGTATTTTTTTAATAATAAATTGATAATGGTACGGAACCCTTTGCGCGCGAGTCCGACTCGCACTTGGCCGGTTTTTTCCAACTTGTTGACGACGTACGAGTAGAAAATGAAACTGTGTGATAGTACCTACATAATAAATGTTTCCTTGTATCTTTTATTTGAGGTGAGCAATAAAGAGTATTGTTATGTTATGTTATAATAATGTAATTATTACATTACACAATAAAGCATTTTGTCTCTTACCCATTAAATTAATTTTTATTTCAGAAATTATTATGTTACTTATAATCAAAATTGAGTCACGTTGTTGTGGCCTAGGATTAAAAATAAAATGAATTAAAAGTCACTACGTTTACGGTTACTAAGTCGTGTCACTACGTTTTTTGAAACAACCTGTATGTTCATATGAATACGTCAATATGACGTAACCAGCATGAAATGTACGCTCCCTGTATATGATATATCTTAGATTGACTTACACACTGTTGTGTCAACAGTATTTTTGAATCCCATTCTAATCGCAGTTTGAATACTAACCCTCATTACTAGATTTGCGTATAAAATTTAAATCCTATAGTTTGTATGAACGTGCGATAGTAGAATGTTATCTACATACCCATACATGAAAATGTTCAAAAGAAAGACTTCTTTTCACCACAGGTCCAATTTGCCCCGAAAACTTGAATGGCATCAAAACCCATCTCCACTCCAGCTTTTACATTATACATATACCTACGCCTAATTTATTCTCAACTCTAAACATTGAGGGTTTTATTCAACAAGCAGTTAATATTCGTCTGGAATTTCTTCTAAAGAAATAAAGAACTTGGTACTATGCGGCGATTTTAGAATTGTAACTAAAGTGAGTCTCAAACATATTTAAATATTTAGCAAACGGGTTACTAACGTAATTTCAGTCGGTAATTGCTCGACATGTCTCGATCCATTTAGAGGATTCTCATCATGGAGTACCCGCAACCAAAGCCCGACGACGTGTAGCTACCAAGCGACGATACAGGGAAAAGAACTATGACTAAGTAACAAATTTGAATTGATCCCGGAACTACTGCTTTTATTTTTATTTTATTTATTGGGGATAAAACAAACATAGGCAGACACAAGAAAGTCAATGTGTTTTACAGAGAAAGTACTATCTATACTTACATCCTGACGCAATTCACACTATGGCCTGACCACGACATTGGTCTAAGGCGACCGGCGGCGAGCGAATCCATAAATTGGAGCGGGAGGCCGATATCGGAACTCCCTTTCACACTTACGGTTTTCCGCCCTGCCGGTCGCCTTATGGCCTGGCCACGACATTGATCTAAAACGACCAGCGGCAAGCGAATCCATGAGTTGGAGCGGGAGGCCGATATCGAAACTCCCTTTAACACGTACGGTTTTCCGCCCTGCCGGTCGCCCTATACCAATGTCGTGGCCAGGTCATCAGTGTAAGGCCTGAGTGACGAGCGTCAAGCGGCGCGTCCGGCGGGGCGGGCAGTGCCGCGTAAAGCGTCCAAGGGTCCAAGTCAATAATATCTCAACATGAACTGTAACGTCATGACAATAGACTCAGAGGCCCTACCGAACCACGAACGAAGTGTTGCCTCCCAATCACACTTATGTACGAATTCGCGAGTGCAAGAGAAAGGCCACATTTCGTTCGACCAGCGTGCACTTAGGCCACGCACATACATGCATTTGTTTAACATGGACGCCCCGCCGAAAGCCCAGGTCTTATGCCGCGGCCACGACATTGGTCTAATGCGACCGGCTTAGCGGAAGGCCTGAGTGGCGAGCGACGAGCGAGCACCTTGCCCACGCCTATAATAATTATGTTTTCATACCACCTATTCGAATACGGGCCTTTTCTTCCCTGCTGGGAGGGATCAATGTGGCACTTTTCTGTTCAAAGACTTTCTATTGCCAGTCTAAAAAATTAAAAAAAAAAATGATAATAAACAGTACGTTCATAATTGATAAAAATTTCTTCAGAATCGATTATTTGCATAAATATTAAATATGTGATATATCTTTTATTTTTCTCATAGGTGGTGTGAAAAGCAGTAGGTACCTATGTGTCACACGGTATCAAAATTATTACGTCCTGGGCGTTAACGCTTGAATACTTCATTACGCTCAGGATTCCACTTTAGAATCTCTTCCTACGGTCGGGATTCAATTGTGGAATCCGTCGCTCCATTCAGGATCAATATACGCCCACACCGGATATATACCATTTTGATCCCTTGTGACACAATCTACTATTTCATTCGTTTAACATGGGCGCCCCGCCGGATGGCCCGGTCGAGTGTCTACTTACCCCCTTATTCATAAACGTTTGCTAACTTAACAAGCCGCTAATAATTGTTTGTCCCTTTTGCTCTTATGGACACATTGTTAAGACCGAAAGTGACAAACAATTATTAGCGGCTTGTTAAGTTAGCAAACGTTTATGAATAAGGGGTTAGGCCTCAGACATAGAATTAGTGGAGGTGGGCTCTGGCAACACACAAACTGGTCTTACATTAATCTAGTTTTTGCGAATCTCCTACCCGCAGGCGAAAGGCTGAAGTGGCAACACCAATAATGAAAAAAGTTCATTCATCCCGCAGGTCAAGGGTGCTTCGGGGTAAGTTTGAATTGACGGCACGTGGAATGAGTGAATGGATAGAATGGACTTGGTTAACTAGGCGTATAACGCGAGCTCAGTAAGTACTTATGAGGAAGCGGGTTTTGTCTGTGTAGTATTTATTTTAAAATGATGTGTGTGGTTTTCAACACTAAACTTGTTAAAGTAAACAAAAGGCCTCTTTTTTGATACCATTTAAATGATTTAACCTAATATGTATTTAGAATCAAATATAGATAAATTACATATTCTTAAAATTACCGAGTCAATTATTTCAAAACTCGACTACGTCTCGCTTAGTTACCGTGAACGCCATTCATGAATGACATAGCGTCATCAGAGTCTCGTGCCTCACAGAAAAGATTAAGTAGGGTTTCGTTTACAGATCAGATTTACAGAACCCTAGACACCAAAGGGAGAACTGTCCAGAAACTTTAGGTGGGTGAATCAACTCTGTTATTGCCATGGTTACGGTCACCTGAGTCACGCTAGTTTTATGCAAAAATATGCTGCTTAAACAATGCAAACATGCATTTTTCTGGTGTTAATAAGCCCTTTTCTTAACGGGCCACCTACAGATATGGACTAGTTACACGCATGTAAGCATAATTTAAGTAGCATAATTTTGCATAGAACCTGCGTGACTCAGGTTACCATAAACATGGAAATAACGGACAAAAAAACTTGATTCACTTAGGTACAATAAGTTTATTTTTTTTTCCCCTTCGAAATGTCAAACAATATCTAAATACTAATGGTACGTAAATAAATAGTGCAGTTTTACGAAGGTATGTAAATATTTAGTTATCTACTTGAAAGTGAGCCTTTCGGGAAACCGGACATTATTCATTACTTATTAATTAGGGCGTCCGCGAAAGAGCGATGGTGCTCATTTATTCAAAGAGCGTCTGTGAGCTGCCTTAAAGATCACTTGAACTATGAACACACTGAAGACATAAAAGATAAATGAATGATCATCAAATTAAAAACCGACTTCTACCGATTTCTCCGTGATCCCATCATCAAACCCCGACTTGGCGCCAACGGAACCTCGGGGTTATACCCGTTCGATTTAAAAAAAAACGGTTCTCCATTCTCGGAGATATTAACTAATATACGTACAAATGTGCACTATCTCTCGATTGTTCATCACCGTGTTGATAGCCCCGAGGTTTTGGAGCAGATTGGGCTGTTGGTGCCAAAAAGGATACCCCAGGATCAGGACGGGGCAGTGGCGCCGCGCCGCCGGCCGTGTGTTTTGCTTCGACCCTCTGCTCGCACGTGTTACGCGAGGCACGCACCGACCGTTCCAGCTCTGTCCCTTTTGCATCAAATGATCACTCAGTACGCAGACGCTGACATATTTGCTGACCGTTTAGCACGCTTGTGTGAAATTGCTAAACAATTTTTAATTTTTTATAGTTGGTAGAGATTTGTATTTGTATCTGGCCGGACATTTGTGATTTATTCATTTTATTATTCGACGTTTCATTGTATTAATTCTTATATTATTTTATGTTGACATTGTATTTCTTTTGGCGTTGAAATAGTATTATTAGTATGACATTTAATTTAGTATAAGATTGAATGTTCCTTTTGTATGTTTTTATCTAGTTACTGTAACCGTGTAAGTGAATTGGTGTTAAACTGTAAGCTTACATTGTTTTCAATAAATAATAATAAAAAAACAGCAGAATTAACAACCCCCTCCTTCCGAAACGTGGTCCTTCACCATCGGCCTCATCTCCAAACTCATACTCGCTCAACGAGCTATGGAGAGGACTATACGAGATCCGTAGGCGAACTAAAGTTACTGACATAGCCCTCTGGATTCGCAAGCTGAAGTGCCAATGGGCAGGTCACATTGCACGCAGATAGTCGATGGGGTTAAAAACTGCTCGAGTGGAGATCACGGCTAGGCAAACGCAGCGTAGGACGTCCACCCACAAGATGGACAGACGAACTTATGAAGGTCACCGGGATACGCTGGATACAGGTCGTCACAGTGACTATGATAAAGCAAACCTTAGCAATGTTCTTATTAGGTGTTATTCACTGGCTATGTGGTGACTGCAGTAAAAATTCATTTGTCACCACCACAACTCTTCCTGTGGGTGTCGTAAGAGTCATCGAAAGGATTGAAGTGTCTATGATTATTATTTTGATGTTGATGGGCAGCAGCATCATTATAGTGGACATACTGCGATCGCCAACCCGCTTTCCCAGCGTATCAATTTACGATGGCTATGTATTTATATCCCAATGCATACATACCGAATGAATATACAAACGATATTCCTCCTGGAGAATGTGTGGCTGCTCCCGCGTTTCCGCTACTGCAGCTGTGGCCGGGTCGCATCCCATGAAGGTGGGACGGTCGTTGCACCGTCATTTCGGGACGGTGTTGAGAGGCTGTTGAAGGAGCTAATGCATACCTAAATAAATAATAATAATAAGCTTTTATTTCCTTAATAAATATGTACAGTTCAAGGTTGTTTTATTTAATTTTCTAAAACATCTTCATCATAAGGACCGCCCTGGGCGGTAAAAGCTTCCTCCAATGATTTCCAACTTTCTCTATTTTTGGCTACCTTTGCCCAGTTGTCCCCTGCTATGTTTTTTATGTCATCACTCCATCTTATGAGTGGTTTTCCCCTTCTTCTTTGAATGCATACCTACGCTTAGTTAATAGGAGAGGCCTATGCCCAGCAGTGGACTGAAACAGGCAGATGACATACGTATACTAAATTATTTGCGATCATTTTTGAAAACCGCATTTTTACTGACATTGGTTTGCCAATACGCTCCTTCATCACTTAATTGTTTAAACTGTATTCCGCTATTATTCAACCACAAATCATGATTGCCATAACAAAGCGTCCATTTACTACTAAACGCCAAAAGTCTAGCATAAACCATTTTAAAAAGAAATCCTTATCTGTTTAACGTTTAGGTTTATATTGATTATGCTTTTGTGAAGGATATATGATGTTTTAATACGTTGAAATTAGATTTCAGCATCAGCCTGTTGTTTCATTGTGGTTTAAATGTTTTAGATTTGATGTTGGTTAATGAAAATCGACGAATTGAAATCGTTGATTTTTAAACGTTGATGTGCATAGTGATAGCGATAGCTTAAAATCGTCTCTTGTGGTTTACCGTATAATGGCATTTTTGTGTTGTTTATTTTTAGTAAAGGCTTGTTTCCATTTCTTTTATTTACTGCTACAATCGATGTAAGGTAATTAACACGTCAAATTAACATAAACTTTAAAGACAAATCCCCCTTATTCATAAACGTTTATTAACTTAACAAGCCGCTAATAATTGTTTGTCCCTTTCGGTCTTAACAATATGTCCATAAGAGCAAAAGGGACAAACAATACATAGCGGCTTGTTAAGTTAGCAGTCGTTTATGAATAAGGGGGTAAAGTTTTACATCAGTAAGGAGTCTTAAAACTCTCTTAAAATTTTTTTTATAAATTGTGACGTCACTGTTGCTATTGCCGGAAAACTAAACCTTTGTATTTATACGAAATTAAACACACACACACACACACACACACAAATCACATCATACAATCGGCCTATCTCACTCCAATGCTGGACAAACACCTCTCCTAACATACGCGTATAGATGCATTGGGAGGTAAATGCCCATAATCGCCACGCTGGGCAAACGGGTTGGCGATCGTAGTAGTGCGCTCACTATCCTGCCCATCATCAATCTGCAACAAATTAATGTGCAGACTTGAATTATTATTCAACTTATTATTTATTCAACGAAATCGAAAAAAAACATTTATTTTTCTTTTATGCATTCTTGTTTTATTGTGCATATCATAAATATTATTTATATGTGTACAATAGTAAGCAGGGATCCCTGCACTAGGCTAGGCCTGTATCGTGGGATACCAGTTATTTTTGTATCCAAATTCTTTTCGTTGTCTTAATTTGTGTCCCTAAAAAACGTGACGCAGTGGTGATTTTTGTGTGAGATGATGTTTTGTTTTCAATTTCTGATGTATGAATTAAAATCTAGCGTGAAAAATAAATACAAGTGCATCGGTTTTTTATATACTGAGATTACTGAGTCAAAACACCAACTAAATGCGTGACAGAGTGGTATGAAACAAGACAACGAAAAGAATTTTGACCCTTTTGTCATGCAATAGGACTTAGGACATTTAGGTAATAAAACAATATGCAATAATAACACTACAGTGTACACTAGACATTAAGATGAACAACGGACTTAGCTCCAAGATGCATCGTCTTAGGATCAGAGTGCAGCGAGGTGCAAGAGATGCAACCGCCGGTTGATTATTGCCGGGGGTTTAAAGGCTTAGTTATTTGATGTTCTGTGTTCACTATGTTGTAGTAGGTATAGTGATTCAGATAACTTCTGACCGTGTTCTTTGTCAATTGTTAGAAAACCGCAAAACACTACTGTATTTGCATAAAAAAAATAACTGTATACAAAAACAGTAGCGTCTTGCGGTTTTCTAACAATTGACAAAAACCACGTTCAGAAGTTATCTGAATTACTATAAGAAAGTCCTATGATAAATAAAATAAATAGATATCTTGGGACATCTTACAAATAATTGTGTTAAATAAATACACAAATAATGCTCTCGCAAACCCGGGACCTCCAGCTTCATAGGCAGGGTCACTATAAACTAAGCTGCGAAGGCTGACAAATGATATGATGTTTATTTAGTATAGAAAAGAAGAACTTTATCCAATAACGCTTAATCTAAATTTAACAAATTACAATGACATTGGTATACATTTTATAAAGTGTAACTGAAAAGGTCCACACTCAGCTTCATGCCGAGAGATCCTTGAGGACCCTGGCGCTGGTCTTCCGTGGAGACCCTTCCGAGAGAGCGCAGCTACAAGCTACACAAAATAAATATTTGATCTAAGTTTAGATGATGATGTGTATCCCGTGTGGTGACGGCAGTAAGAATACATTTGTCACCACCCCAATCTGCCCCTGGGTGACGTAAGAGCCGACTAAGGGATTGAAGTGTCACTGACCATTGATTGATACTAGTAGAAGATTGATGATGGGCAGCAGCGTCTTCAAAATGGACACACTTCTGCGATCGCCAACCCGCTTGCTCGGCGAGACGATTATGGGTATTTACATCCTAATACCTATAGGTACGCTTAGTTAATAGGAGAGGCATACGTCCAGCCACTGCTGGACGTATGCCTCTCCTATTAATCTTAGTCCACTATTGATCGCTATTGATCTTAGTCCACTGACTAAGATATGCTGATGATGTGAATTTATACATTGGCGAAAACAAGGACATAAGTCAAGACTCCAGTGGCTTGGACATGGGACATATGGAGAGATTGGGAGACGATGGTGCTTTAAGAAGTATATGCGGTACGGTGGTGGGAAACGCCCAATCGGACGCCCTAGATACCATTGGAGTGACGAGAGCCTGAAAGAACTGACCTCGGAGTACCCAACTGGCGTAATGTGGCGCAGGAAGAGTTGGGGTGGTGACAAATGTATTCTTACTACACAGAATTTATGGATTGGATTCATCTCATATTTCACAAATTATGCAAAGCGAGGTGGACCTTATGTAGGTACCCGCTGTTTTAACTCACAGTGTACTAAAATGAGCTCTTAACTAATCGTAACTGACTGGTTTCGAAACTAGAGGTTTTCACGCCCCTCGCAAACAAAATGGCTGCCCTAAAAGCTTGCGGCCAGCCGTATTAGCTTGCGGCTATGCTTAGCTAAAAATTTTTACCGAGATTCCATTTTTATAATGAGGGTTTGTGTTGAAACGATGCTTTTAAAGTTGGTGTTTTTCCTACATCAGCTTATTATTTACTATGATTTATGTACATAAGTACTTTAAAAACGTACAATACTCGTATATATTTTTTAAATCTCTTCATCCTATTTATAGAATGGCAAGTTCTTAGTGTCTCAATTGTAAGTTTCATCTGATATCTTTTGTATATGTATTTAAATATGTATTTTATTCCCAAATGTGTGTATAGTGTTTATAATTAGTATATTAAATTTCAAAAGTTACTTCTAATTCGGTTACCCGCTTTGTTCTGTTTCTTGCACCGCCTACATGTTCTCTGCTTTGCCCGAAGGTTGTCTGATAGAGAATGCTTCATAGCATTAAGCCCGTCTTTTGTACATTCTTTTTTTCCTTTTGGGCAATAAAGTTTTAAGTAAATAAATAGTACTGCTGTCGCGGCCACAGCTGGAGGTGTCGGGTTTGAAAGGGCATCTTTTTGTGTATTTATCAAAAGCATATAGTGCCTTAATCATGGTTGCTGTTTATGTATTTCCGACGTGTACTACGGGCTTGCACTTTGTCAGAGCAGTTACTAACCGCGGACAGCGCTAGCGGAGAAAGAGTGGGGAAGAATCTACTTTATATCACTTTTGTTTACACTGTAAACCCAAGTCTAAAACCGTCGACAATCGTCGACTTAAATTACGTGAGTAACCCGTTTTTCGCTGGGAGTCTCTTTGCGAGATCCTGTTAGAACAGAAGCCATCCACAGCAGAACCAAGGTAACCGATATAGCTCTCCGAATCGCTAAACTGAAGTGGCAGTGGACGGGGCACATTGCACTTATAGAACCGATGGCCGCTGAGGCGGAAAGGTTCTCGAGTGGCGGCCACGTACCGGAAGGCGCAGCATGAGTAGGCCTCCCACAAGGTGGACTGATGTGCTAGTGAAGGTCGCAGGAGATGCGAGTGGCGCATGACCGATCATTGAAGCAATCTTTGGGGAAGGCCTATGTTCAGCAGTGGACGTTTTTCGGCTGATATGTTGTTGTGGACCCGTTTTTCGAAACGGTTTACTCACATTCTCCTAAATGGTGAGGCCCTCACGCTGCGCCGGGCCCTCGACCCAGTCCGAGCTGCATAATGCACGCCGCACACGCTGTCATCGTAACCCATTTGCACCATTCCATAAATCATGCTTATGTGCACCGATGCTGTGGACTTGGGAAAGTTTAGGGAAAGGGTAGAATCCTTTCCAACGGTTTGTTCCCACCTGTTACCACTAGAGTACGTGGTCGTAACTACTGCGAATATTTTTCCCACTTGTTTTTTTTTTTTTTTTTTTATACCACGTCGGTGGCAAACAAGCATACGGCCCGCCTGATGGAAAGCAGTCACCGTAGCCTATGGGCGCCTGCAACCTCAGGGTGTCACATGCGCGTTGCCGACCCAATAAAAATAACGTTGGCACAACAAAGTGGCTCCACTCCACCTAATCGTAAGTGAAAAGTAGAGCCCAAATCGCGGCGGCAACGAACAGGAGATAATCAGTAACCTGTTAGTTGCCACCGCCTTGCTGGCCCGCTAGATGCTGGTAAATACATCGGCTGACCCCGAAACACGGCAAACACGAAGGTAAGTCATTTCACGGGCGTTTACACCGAATGTACGGTGGTAGCCAACCAGGCGGGTACTAGTAAAAATACCCTACCACCGGCTGAGAAGCTGGATACTCAATATTTCCCTTAGTCGACTCCTACGACACCCACGGGAAGAGAGGGGCGGTGATTTTTGTATTCTTACTCCGTCACCGCACGGATAATACGGATGTTTTGTGGGAATAACCCTTTCCAACGCCGCTTCAAGCGGAAGAGTGTTCCAGTGTACTAACGCAGCATCGTTGTAGTCAATAGTATGTTGCGATATAAAGGTCGCAAAAAAATATCCGTACGATCTTATTTTTACTGACATAAGAGTGCATCACATATTTTTGCGGCCTTGATTGTGCAAGATCCTGATGCCGGTGACTGTATATTATCGCGTGTTGTTCCAGGGACGAGAAGGCAACGTCCCAGGGTAGTCTAGTGGGTACTCATCTCCACTTGGAGGAATTAATAACAATCCACTCCTCAATACCTACTTTTCACAATCATATAATGAACAATTTTCTATACGTTTTACAAAATGTAATTTATAAATTACATCGTTTGAGGACGTTCCATGCTATGCGGGTTAAGGGGGAGTGGAGGTGAGCGGGTACTCTCAGGTATGCGACGCTGGGATATTGGCCTGCACCTCAAGTCATCATACACGTCCTTGTCCGTATGGAGTCAACCAGGGGTTGATCGTACTCCCTGGGCAATGCTAGTGGTCAATGGGCGTCGCATTATCTACCATTCTACCCCAGGCCACTAGTAGCTGAGTATGAGGGCGGCATCCGGCGCGGGCGACGCTCCTAACGGTGATGTGGCACTCCCAACCCGCCGGATGTTATTAAATATATGTAAGTCTACATATTTAAGTATCTATTTATACAAAATATAAAAGTCCTCCCATACCAATCTAAGGTGTTCACCGTGCTGAGAGATGCATGGCTGGTGGTGAGACCAGTCGCGAACTGTGGCCTCAGGTATTGGGCAACTACCTGTTGAATCTTTGCCTTATCTGCGCAAGCGGGGCTCTGCGCGGATGGACCTAGTACATCCCTAGCTACTCGTGGGAACTGTATGGAGAATAAATTAAAAAAATCAATAAAAAAACAACACAAAACAAACACACAAACTTCTTCCTCCTTAGATGAGACGGCGAAAGCTGAAGCACTAAGGAGTGAGAAGAGCACAGAAGGGGGACCGGCCAAAGAGGAAACATTGAAGCTGGGGCAGCCATCGGAAGCGGGGGTACCAACCGGAACCCCAGCCAAGATGGCTAAACCGGAGACGATGAGGCCTCCAGTAGCCGGAACCTCAAAACAAACAACGGCGGTGAAGAGCGGGACGACAACAGTCGAACCCTCAGATCCCGGCTGGGAGATCAGGTGCAAACCCAAGGGGATGCCTGCCCAGACCGACACAAACATACTCCAGCGGAGGAAACTCTCGCAGAGGAAGAGGCAGCGGCTTCAAAAGCGAAGAGAAGCGGAAAGTCGTGCCTCCGAAAACCTACAGGTGACTGACGCTGGGAGAGACGGGGCAGCGTCAACACCTGCAGAACAGAGCCAGGCGAAAAAACCAGAGGGGATAGCCAAGAGGGCACGCCTGGATGAGACCGTATCCCCCCGAGGCGAGCATAAGAGGCGATGCACAGACGGGGACCGGCCAAAACCATCCACCTACGCAGCGGCGGCGGCGTCAGACCTGACGGTTGCGATCACAAACGTGCGCACGGGCAGGCTGACAAAGCAGGACGCTGAGGAGGTGGAAAAGAAGATCGGGGACGCCATCTTCCAAGCGGCTCTGGACACTGATCTGGACGCGGTAGCAGCGGCTCCAGCGTTCGCAGGCAAGCCAAGCCTTGTGGATGGGTACCTGAAACTGTGGTGTCAGGACGCAAACACTAAGGCTTGGCTAATGAAGTGGCTGGAGACGGCCACACTGACGAACGGAGACCATCTTGTTGGAAGGAGGGAGGACGAGATGGTCCGGAGCGTCAGATGTGGTATACTGATACCATGTCTGGAGAACGATCTCACCAAGGTCGGACGGGTCCTCAATTTCCAGAACCCGTGGGCCATGGTGAGAAAATGGACACTGCAGCACGCAATACCCCTGAAAAAGAAGGGGAATACTCTACTCTTGGTGGGAATACCTGAGGACATCGTACCTACCATGATGGAAAAAGGAAGGAGATTGAACTACATGTGTGGGACAATCTACATCCGTTTCCAGCATGCTGGGGGACGCTTCAGAGATTCCCCGCCAGAGAAACAGGCCAGGGAGGAAACGACCGTGGACGGAGGGGAGGACAAGGCGCCTGACAGCGCACCTAAGGCGAGCACCCCCTCTGCCATGGACACGGACGACGCGCAGAAGAACTCGGACTTGGAGGAAGGCATTATGCTGGAATCTGAGGACGAGGACGGCCTGCCAAAGGGGATAAGCCTGCTGCACCTAAAGGGAAAGGCGGAGGGAACACCCTCTGATGGCGCCTTCCCAATGTAGGGTACTTCAGGTTAACCTCCAGCACAGCGAATCTGCAACGGCTCAACTTCGCAAATGGCTGGAGGTTAACCAGCCATCGATAGCCCTGATCCAGGAGCCGTGGATCAGAAACACACGCATAAACGGCCTTTGTAACACCGGAGGTAATATATTCTATAATACACATTGTAAACCTAGAACATGCATTTATATATCCCGAAACATTATGGCACAACCACTAACTCAATTCTGTTCCAGAGACGTGTGTGCCATAAAATTTCTCAGAACACAAAACTCAAAGCTGCCGGAGATAGTACTGGCGACCGCGTACATGGCGGCAGAGGATGATCCACCTCCAGCGGAGCTGAACGACCTCATACGCTACTGTGAACATGAAAGGCTCGAGCTGGTCATATCCGCTGACTGCAACGGCCACCACAACCTATGGGGAATGGAAACAAACAACAAAAGAGGTAACGATCTAGTGGAATACCTAATGACTACTAACCTAGATATATTAAACACAGGATCTAAACCAACTTTTGTCACTCGTAGATGTAACACTATAATTGACATTACTCTAAGCACAGGTCTGGCTGCGCAACACATATCCAACTGGCACGTGTCGGAAGAGTTATCCTGCTCCGACCACAGATGGATACGGTACGACCTAACTGCTGACACCCACACAATAACGCCAAGAAGAAACCCAAGACGCACGGATACACCAGCGTATAGGGAACTTGTCGAAGGTAAACTTAAAAATACACAAATTTACAGACCTAACAATACAAGGGAGTTGGAGAAACAGGTAAACTCACTTACTACAAACATAACTGACAGCTTTGAAAACACATGTCCACTATCGACACCACCGGCTAGGAACAACAACGGCTGGTGGGGACCAGAGTTGGAACGATTGAGAACAAAAATGAGACAACTCTTGAACAGAGCAATGAACACAAGTTCTGACGTTGATTGGGACGCTTACAAGACGGCCAAATCAGACTTCAAAAAAAGACTAAGATACAGAAAATCCCTCTCATGGCGGAAATTCTGTGACAACATATCCACGGCAACGCAAGCAAACAGAACAAGGAAGATCCTCGCAGATCAACCGAAACAGCTACTAGGCACCCTGCGGAGACTGGACAACACCACTACCACCACTCCAGCTGAAACGGAAAGGCTAATGGTGGAAACACACTTCCCGGGATGTAGAGTAGTAAACAAACAAAACCAAGACGAACAAACAACGGAATACTACCCGACTGAGACTGAGTGGGAGACAGCGGAACGCATAACAGAACTAAACAAAACAATATGGGCTGTGAATAGTTTTGAAAGCTATAAGTCACCAGGCACAGACGGAATCTTCCCAGCACTACTAAAATGGGGAGGCCTAAAACTAATGGAACACGTATCAAATATACTCTGCAGTTGCATAGCATTTAGATACATACCACACAAATGGAGGGAAGTAAAAGTAATCTTCCTACCAAAACCCGGCAAGACTGACTATTCGGACCCCAAGTCATTCCGGCCAATAAGCCTCACATCCTTCTTACTAAAAACTCTAGAAAGATTGTGCGACCGAGAACTGAAGGATACGGCTCTTAAGAACATAACTATACATCAAAACCAACACGCCTACAGTCAAGGCAAATCAACAGACTCAGCCCTTCATGCTGTAGTGAGCAATATAGAAAACGCACTGGAGAGGAAAAACTCCTGCCTCGGCACCTTTATCGATATAGAAGGGGCCTTTGACAAAACCAACTTTAGCAGCATTCAGTTAGCGCTACAAAGACACGGAACAGACCACCTTATAACAGAATGGATCATGAACATGCTCAAACAGAGAGTAGTAATACTATCTGACAACGGAGAACACCAGGCACTCGTTATGAGAGGATGCCCCCAGGGAGGAGTACTATCACCACTACTCTGGAACCTGGTAGTGAACGATCTAGTAATGGAACTAAACAACAAACATTTTATGACCATAGCATACGCCGATGACCTGGTGATATTAGTAAGCGGCTTGATAATAAGCACACTATGTGACCTAACACAATCCGCACTAAGGATAGTGGAGAAATGGTGCATGGAGAATGACCTATCGGTAAACCCAAAGAAAACAGATGCAATGCTCTTCACACACAGAAGAAAGTTGGGTAGCTATGAAATGCCAACTCTCTTCGGAACGAAACTAACGCTTTCAAAGGAAGTTAAATACCTAGGAATAACCCTAGATGACAAACTCAACTGGGGCAAACACTTGGACAATAAACTGAACAGAGCTACAGTAACCTTTTGGCAATGCCGAAGGATGGTGGGCAAGAGATGGGGCCTAGCACCCCACATAATACTGTGGCTGTACAAAATGGTCATAATGCCGATGATCAGCTATGGCTCGGTTGTGTGGTGGCCTCGCACACAGCAAACCACTACAATAAATAAACTAAGTAAGATACAAAGACTAGCATGTGTGGCAACCACAGGCTGCATGAGAACCACTCCGACTGCAGCACTGGAAATAATGCTAGGTTTGCTACCGCTGCACATGCACATACAGAAAGAAGCGGCCGCCACAGCGCTTCGGCTTAAAAACCAAAATTTGTGGTCAAACCTCAGCTCGGCACACAAAAAGATCTATGACAAGATGATCTCTAGCATGCCAATACTAGAAGCACCTATTGACAAAATACCAAAGACGATGATCTTCTGGAAAGATTATGCCATATCGCTAACAGAAGATCAGAAGGAAGGACTAAATCAAACACACCTTAGAATATTTACAGATGGCTCAAAAACAAATGAAGGTACCGGATGTGGAGTCTTCTCAGAAGACCTTAACATGCAACCTCTAGGAGAACATAGCACAGTTTTCCAGACGGAATGTGTGGGAATAATAGAAGCCTGCAAGGCACTGAGGAGACGAAAAACCAAAAATGAAAATATACTAATACTGTCAGACAGTAAATCAGTGCTGCAAGCGCTACAAAGTAACAAATTCACCTCAGAACTTATATAAGAATGTCACAGCTGCCTCATGGAGGAAAGCAAGGAAGGGAACAAA
>JALPQI010020624.1:0-20500 GCA_025490895.1 Thaumatotibia leucotreta | reverse complement strand
CAATGCGTAAAAATAGCAACTAAAATACACAAGTTTCAGAGTGTTCTGTTATAATTTTGTAAAAAATTGTGAATCCAGTTATGAGAATTCCTCTATCAAAATCGTAGAAATTGACTGCCCAAAAATCTTGCATAAGTAGTACATGACGATTTTCGAAGTATATTATTGATTAACCAATATGATGATTGTAATGTGAACAAATAATACCATTTTTAGTTTCTATAGTGAGGAGAAAAGTTAAGTGTTACAAATGGATGCAGTAGTTATTTGTTTTACTAGGGAGCAAAGTGATTGTTTAACTCTCGTGCAAATATTGAAACCCGAGCAAGCGAAAGATTTCAAAATTTGAACCACGAGCGCAGCGAGTATTTATTTTAGGTATTTATTTGCAAGTCCTCAACTTCCAAAAAATAAACTAATCAGCTTTAGTCTATCCAGAAGATTAAAAAAATTACTTTAACCTCTAGAGATTAAAACACAGTTTTGCGCTCTGAAATTGAAGGACAAACAGCGTGTTTACGAGTAGTGCACAGTGTGGTGAAAAGGTATTTTACTTCTCGTATGTTAAAAGACTCGCTAAATATTAATTAAGCGGCGTTATGAACGCGACGTGTAACTGCTAACTTACCTTGGTGGAGAATTGGAGATACATAGTATAAATATATACGACAACTTATAACAGGTCTAAGGTATACAAAAAAGTAGCGCAGAATACTTTTCAGCAATTTTTTTTTTACAAGGCCAATATTATTTTATTATTAGTAATTTAAACAACACGATACAACATTTATATAATTATTTGACAAAAAATCACTTTTCCTCGTAATATGTCTAGGCACAATTCCACTTTAGAATAAGTACAGACTCTGTTGCTATATAAAATTCTGAGTAGTGATTAGGTACCCACAGAAGTACGCAGGTGATATTTTAGATGTATACTGAATGATCTTCCACGGAGGTGTGTGACATGCGAATTGGTTTTCATACAAGGTTCGAACACCTATCACGTCTTGGCCAGGCATCGGTGCGCGGTTCCCAGGCTTGACCGGTTTAATCGGGAAATTCGTGGAAGGTCTCACAGCCCGGTTGCACTGCTCAAATTCTTAATGTTTTCGGATGCGCTTAAGGAAACTGTGTATATGTTACTCGTAGGAGCCGTAGGTAACTCGCAACACCATTTAAATATGTCCTTTTTTTTAATTATTATTTATTTTCAAAACTACAATTTATGTACATAAATTAAATCTAACTAATCTACTTAACCTAACCTATATGTCTTTTAGTTTTCTTAATTATATCCTTCTCTTAAAAAGCGTAGGCGTCATTAGCACATTATAACAGATAGTTATTCAAAACATGTTTATTTAATGTCATATTTAATGCATATCTATTTCTACAAGCGAATGTCATACACGTCGACGAAGTCGCTAACCCCAGTGATTCATAAATATTAGAGTGGCTTTGAGTTTGATCTCACCTAGATCAATATATTGTTTCTAAATAACACTTGTGTCGGGAGTACCTTCAGTCGATAATTTGATAATAATAGGCAATAGTGTTAGGCTCCGGAAAACGATGCAGTTCGGGGAACGTTCGGTCTGGGGTGGACAAAATCAATAGTCGCTACCTACGAATAGCTACCACTACACAGCCACGGAATCTGCACACATTGAGATTCTTTATTTGGCTTATATCCGATCCAGCCGCGGCCGCACGTTCGCCCGAAATTGTCTACGGGCCTGCCGGGCTCGGCGCAGGTGGCGTTGCCTGCTACGCTTTATGATTATCCTCCAAGGTATAAAATAACACCTTAAACTTGATAAACTCTTATAAATGAACATAAAAATCATTTAAGTTAAGTGTTAGGTACAGTGATGGGCGAGCATAATAGATATTAAGCTAGATTAATCGTAGTGTGGAACAGGCCAGTAGGTAGCATAATCATTGGCAAAATAAATTGAAACCAGTTGAGCATGTCCATCTATTTAGTGCTCGGCCCGACTTGCAGATACAAACAACAGCTGAAGCATACTTATACGGTCAACTATCAATCATATTTCCGCTACAGTTAAGTCTATAAAATGTGTGTCACATTGCGGATGCCAAGAAAATACCCTAATAATAAATTAGCATAGTAATGTTTGCAGCCGTTATGTTAAGATCGAGTCCGCTTTGATCAATGTAAAAACTAGCAGATAGTGTCACTGGCCTTTAGGAGCAAGTAGTTCTACAAATCGATGAACTCGGACAAAATAATTAAAATCCTTAATGAAAACCAATAATAGCCAACTTTGCTAAATTAATGTTAAAATCTCCGCTTTCTGTTTCCGTTGTTTATTAATAAGATATTAAGTATAAACATAAACAATACATTAATAGGATAATATAGCCAATAGGTATAGAATAAGGTTGTATTAGGTTAAAAGAGATTGTAAGTAGGTAAAGTAGATAAAACATGCCTAAACATATTATATAAGTTGTCTTAATATTAATATGTGAAGAATCCTTTAGATATTATCCCTTATTTTCTTTGTAAATGGTATGTTTTTTTTTAAGATTTCACACTAATGTGAAGATCAAATCCTGTCAAAAAAATATGGAAAAGTGTTCCTTATTTTTATTAGCTTTCGGTTTCTAGGTTGAACCGGTTGAGTAAATCCTGATTATCTTTAAATGAGGCTAGTGATTATATAATGAACGTTTTAAAAACTAGTAAAATAACACTTGCGATTGTTCTATACTCACATTAAAATCTGGAGTGTTAAATAATAATGTAAATGTATCTACCCAATTATCGCATGAATTTAATGAATACATGCAGTTTGAGTATACTGTTTTCGTCTAGGTGTGCGATATGAGTAAGAGTAACCTACTCCCGCTACGCTATAAGGTGATAAGTTGATAACGTGCCACCATCGCCAAGCAACAAATTGCACTGTAAACAACTGTCAACTTTGTTTTGTCAACTGAAGGCGTAATTTATATGATATCTTTTACTTTTTTTTTAATATATTTATTTTCAAAACTACAATTTATGTACATAGATTAAATCTAACTAATCTACTTAACCTAACCTATATCTAAGATTGGCCCTTGTGGCATTGTAATGTGGCATTGTATCTTTTACTTGATATCAATGTTCCGACTTTATATCATGTCAATGGCGGTGATAAAGTTAACCCTTCATGATACGTGCAAAATCCGCACGTTACCACTATATAACAAAAGTAAATGTTTTGTTTAAAAACATTTCGTATTTATAAAAAAAATATTATAGAACGTATTGTGAAAATACAAAGCAAATTATTTATTAACCAAATAATTATTTTGATTTGCACCTTTTATTCTTCCCCAGTAGTCACACTACCCAATACTATACAAATCACAAAAGAAAAACGATCAAGATCCCCACCTCGGACGTTGGGTGATCTTGGTCGTTTCTCTTTGGTATATGACATCTAATATTTGTAAAAATTATTATACTTATTATTGCTAAATAATATTGTTTTTTATAGTACAGTTTTATTTAAATTTTAACATCTTAGAAAATAAAAGGAAATTTATTAGACCTCCCTTTCTAATATCACTAGACAATAAAAATGACGTGCTTGTTCGAAATAAAGTGTGAATCACAAACGAATACATCATGTCGCATGAAAATAACATATCGAACGATACGATAGTTGGGGGGGGGGGCTATTCTTGTTTGTCTCTGGATTAAATAAACCGTGACAGTTGCTTACTTTTCTTCGTGACCTCCTGTTGTTTGTTTTGATGCCAAACATTGTTTGCTGTGTTGTATTTAAAGATTGAAAGTGAATTTCCGTATAAATGCGCGTGATCAAGATTAAATTGATATTTCGGCGATGTTACCTGAAGTCCGAAACCAAGCAACAAATATTTTGTATTTAATTTATATGTATTTAGTTGACGATTCTGAAAAATGCCGCGATGGTGGTCATAATATGCGTCTCCAGGGTCGCGTTTTATAAATTTAAACTATAAATTTACGCACGCACATACATATTGGCTAGAAAGAGAGGCAAACAGCAAAATTGTAAAATGTAACTTTATAAAACGCGACCCAGAACGTATCATCGAGGATCGATATTTAGTTAAACAAAGTAGCTAACTAATGATTACATCAGTTATAGTGTGGTTACTATTTTGATATACTTTATAAAATATCAATAATAAAACAAATCGATATTTCAAGTATTTGTTCGTCTCAACATTTTTGAGCTCTAAAGGCTTACAATTAGTATAAAACAAAGTCACTGTTCGCTGTGTTTAGTTGCTGTTGGTCATCATCATCAGCCTACGGACGTCCACTGCTGGGCCCAGGCCTTCCCCAATTCGCACCACCATACTCTGTCCTCTGCTCTCCGCATACACCATTTCCCACCACTTCCGCCGTTCGTGGTCTCTACTCCAAGACTCACCTGCTCTATGTATTTTCTTCCACGGACCGGAACCGTTATTTTCTCCATATAAAAAGAATGGTTCTTTTTTCGCTCTTTTTCGATTAAAAAATATGATATTGTAAATTACATAAAATATTGAGCAGTACATACCTACCTAATCAGTATTAAACATTTTAAAATATTGGGCTATTTCGAGGTTTTTGTAAAATACCGGTTCCGGTCCCTGTTTTCTTCAGACATGTCCCGCCTCTGTCACGTCAAGTCAGTTTGCTTACCCTCATTGCTATGACATAGTTCTCCGTCGGATATCCTGGTTTTTATCCGGATTAGGTTCTTTAGAGAAACTCCGAGCATAGCCTTTTCCATGGCTCGCTGAGTGACTTTTGGTTTGTGAACGAGATCTTTTGTAAGAGTCTACGACTCGGCCCCGTAAGTGACAACGGGAAGGACGCACTGTAGGCTTATGATGGTACCGTGTTTAATCGTTTGACGCTGTTGCCGTCAGGTTCTAACAAGTATGTAAGTGCGAAAGTGATGCGTAGCACGATAAATAGATAAAACGGGACCATCATAAGATTCATAAGCCACCTGGTTAAAAACCCAAGACTTAAGGTACTGAGGCTGGTGATGAACTCGAAGATGAAACTTTCCATATGCTGCCCTGCTGATATATTGAGCGTTTTAGTTATACAACAAGAGAAATAAATTTAGTAATACCAAGGCTGTACTTTTCTAGTTACATTTATTGCTCTTGTTATAGGAAATACCAGGTATAACATTAAATATTAATTATATGTACCTATAATTTAATCTTCGATATTTATGTTGATACTGAAGATACGAGTAGGATAAAGTTGTTTTATTTTAAGTCCGTGTTTGCGTAGGATGGCTGGCAGGAGCTGGATGCGAGCAGCCGAAGATCGAGAACGGTGGCGATGGCGTGAAATTGGGGAGGCCTATGTCCAGCAGTGGACTGCGATAGGCTGATGATGATTTTATGTCCGGGAATTTTTACGTGTAAATGCGACTTAATCTATAAACTTTTTGAATTTTACACTTATATAATGTACCTACACTTATATTTTTCCAAAACATTATAATTTCTGCGGGATGTGTTTTCTGTAACTAAAATCTCTACCCACGAAAGTCACGTAAAATTTAGAGCATTTCGTTGGAATACTCACGGCAAGTTCATATAATGCAGGTAGGTAATATACTCGTACACAAGACAATTATTTATATTTTATTCCTACGCCGTAAGAAATGTTATGGGAGATGCGCTGCTAGGACCCCGGTTGAAAGCCCGGCAGCCACTAGGAGGCATTGACCCCGCCTAGATTAGCCAGTACTCGTACTTGCCATCTTCACATCATAATTATAGCTTCTGATCCTTTATACCTGATTACTACAAAAAGTCTTACTCAGGCAATCTTCACTCTTGATGTGAGCACATTATAGGGTGCAAGCATAGGACTGTGGTCACCCGTGCTCACAAAAAATACAACTGCGGTAGAAATTAGTAAGTTATTTTACACCTGGATAGATATACAATACCTAGTAATATTCTTAATAACCTTGAGTCCTTTATACTATGCTACTTGTCCGATATTGTTGTCATAATGGATATGAAACACGGGACAAGTTTAATGCGTCCCACCAGCTCAGCTCCTGTCTCGGTAGCCGCAAACAAACTACATCGGTATTGGCGTCAAGGGGGCCCTAAATTAGAAAATCCTTGTTTCCTTACCGTAGAAACTAGTATTAACTGTAAACACTACCTACTGGCGTTCATCCCGGCTTTTAGCTACGGCTCTCTAGAGAGCGTAGCGTACCAAGTCCAAAAACAAACTATTTTCATTTTAATGATGGTCATTAATGTCATTATACATATTTTATTTAAGGCAATTAATTACATTTGTTACAAGTATTTTTGATCGGGCACAGGTTTGGGGGGCTGGTGGAGTACATACAGATTACAGAATGAATGTTTTCCAATTAGATAATCTAAATTTAATCAATTTTAATGTACTACCTTTACGAACTTGTTGACATGTAATATTTAGGATATTATGATAAATTACTGTGACCGGCCATTGTGGCAATCTTTGGGGGAGGCCTATGTGGACGTCTTTCGCCTGATATGATGATGATGATGATGACTATGACAATAAGGAATAATTTTATAAAATTAGGTATAATGGGGTAGAACCGATGGCCGTTGGGGCATAAAGGTTCTAGAGTGGCGGTCACGCACTGGAACGTGCAACTGCAGCGTAGATAGGCCCCTCACAAGGTGGACTGATGACCTGGTGAAGGTTGCAGGAGTCCGCTGGATGCGGGTGGCGCAGGACTGGTCATTGTGGCAATCTTTGGAGGAAGCCTAATATGTTCAGCAGTGAACGTGTTTCGGCAGATAAGATGATAATGAGGTATAATGTATTTATTGTTGGCAAACCAACTTGTGTGAGCCTATGTGGTTATGTATGTGTTGTCAGAAATTTGGAATTGATGTTAAGAAGACGAAGCAAGATAAGGGAATAAACAATCGTTTTAATTTTATGTAGGTACATATATTACAATACCTTCATCTCGTGCTATTTTAGGAAAAAAGCTGTGATTGGCGAAAAATTTACAAATACCTAATTGATCCTATATTGAGTTATTTTGTTATTATTGCCACTAAATCCTTAAAAAAATATCGTCTTATTAGTATGTAGTGTCAGCGCTGTCGTTCGATTGAAACGAGTTATTTAAATCAAATAATAAAGAACATCTATATGCCTTTTGCTTAGAATTTAATGAATATGCAATATCCTTCCGGAAAAATTTAATGGCGTGCTCACACATTAGCTGGGGTAACGGTGCTTTAAATGATTTTAACATTCCAGGTTGATTTGAATTCAAGTAATCCTAGGCAATTAAAGTTACAGTTCGGTGTTAATGAGATTAAAGCCATAATTCGATTTAATAGTCTAAAGTAGAGTTGTATGGGCGCACCCGCTATGAAGACGCCGCCGGCGCGGCCCACTCGGTACATGTGGTTGCACGGGGTGTCAAATAATTTATACTTAGAATAACATAGTGCTGGCAGTACTAATACTTCTTTATAATTTTAAAATCCTAGTTTTAAATACATAGATTGTCTAACTATCATGAATAAGAATTGCTGTCGTTTAGCAGTTTACTTTTTTTGTACCTGGTGGTATACTTACACATTAAACATTTTTTTTTCAGTTTTTCCATCCTATGCCGAATTTGTTTTCTTGTAATATGCATTTCAGTACATCCCTATAGGGCCTATAATAATATACCAAAATTACAGCTTTGCATTACGACTTGCGATTTGTATGAAAACATAGACAGCGGGTCTCCTGCCTTTTTAATTTCCCGTTTTTATTTACAATTACAAAATTTACTGACCTGATTTTACCCTTAAAGGAAAGAATTGCGCTATAAGGCCATTATTTCATGTTTTTCGTGGCATAATTAGGTGAGGCGATATTAAGCCGAAAACATTAGCAAAACTCGAAGTTTTATCTAGTTTACAAAAAAGAGTACTTTTTGAAGTCTCGAGTCTCTGAAACTGTAATACCTACGGTAATGCATGTTAACTTAACTTGTTGAAAATGTATTAATCTTTAAACCCTTCTTACCATATAATGTCAAAAACGTAAGGTTTTTTTAAAATAAAAATCAGAAACTTTAAAATGATCGTAAATTTCGCAGTTTTTCACGTACTACGCAGCTAGTACAACTTTTTTTGCTTGCAATATGTGGTTTTATACTGTCCTATGATGTCTTTAAACCACATACCAAAAATGCAGCGATACTACTTGCTTTGCGAGTTTAGGGTTAATAAAATGATGTAAAGTTTAACCTTACTATATTGCCCTGTGATTTAAGAATTGAGAGGTGATAGACATTATAGGCAAAAATATAAATTATAAATTGTATAATATTTTAACAAATAAATAATATAATTAATTAATAATTTTCGTCACTCTAACTAGTCAAAACATTGATTTGCCTTTTTTATGAAATTCTAAATAATTGGCATAGTTCATTTATTTTTATCCCCCAATTTTATAATTTATTCTCGAAGAATAGAATATTGCAACGTATTCATATGAATATTTTATCATTCAGAAGCTTAGTATTCTTTTTGTAGTTAAAATAATAAAACCTGATACGACATTCCGTAAGTTAAATATAGCGGCAGAATTAAACAAGTACCCAAAGTACAATACGTATTAAAAAATAAAAAAACCGGCCAAGAGCATGTCGGGCCATGCTCAGTATAGGGTTCCGTGGTTATTCAAAAACGGCGGGATCGATTATGTCCGAAATAGTTTTATTTTAAAGTATTCTACCTATAAGCCATGATTTTTTTCATATTTTTTGGACTTACGGATCAAAAGTTAGAGGGGGGGACACATTCTTTTCTTCTGGGGCGATTATCTCCGAAAATATTGATTTAAGAAAAAACTTTTTTTAAGACCCTTATTTATTTTAAGAAACGTATTCAATGATACCCCACACTATAGGATTACAACAAATAAAAAAAATCATCCCCAGTTGACCAGTTGGTGAGGTACTCGCAATTTTTTTTTCTAGTCTTTATTCTACCACTTTGTCGGCATGATTAATATAACTAACGGCCACTGAGCTATGCTGCGGACAGACGAACATGGCGAAACTATAAGGGTTCCTTGTTTACTACGGAACCCTAAAAAGTACTCGTGTTCATTGTCAACTGTAAAACTGACATGCCAACGTGTCACATCATATCAGAATCAGCTTGTTTACTGTTGTTATAATTATTAATTTATTATACACATTGTTAAAGTTTGATATTTCAAGAAATGGCACAACGTGTTGTATATTTAAAGACTAGGGTTTAGTTGATCTACATGAATATATACTTACATCAAAGTCTTCGCTATGTTATTACACCAATACGTAAACATTAAAACTATTTAAAACATACTCAACAGCACCGCAAAAACTCACGAATTTTAACAGTTGTTGTTATTTACTATTCTATATTGATATATTTGACATTTGTGGTATAGAAACATTTCCCATAGCTTTTCATACTACAGCAGGTATATCCAGATTCTTTTATTAAATCAAAACAGTAGTAACCGCATGACAATATTTGTTCCATTGTTCTTTCCGTGGACCCTTCAAATATTGTCATGTCTACTAGACATGTCATGTGTACTCGTAGTCAATTCAAATTACAAAAGGAAAAACCACTTACTTTTAACAGAATAAGGTGTGAATTTGCCCTGATTTTTTTAAACACTGGTTATGTTTTTTCCGTGAACCCTTCATTTATTTCTTTTGACAATACACGATTGAATGACACATTAATAGTGACGTAAAACCATTGATACAAGCAACAAACAAGGAGAAACTATATATCTTTATTTGAAAATAAGGTTTTACCTATTTATTTTGTTATGTTATGATACAGTGTGTAAATCTAATACGGGCGATCAATTTAACCAAACATGGCATTCATTAGTGTAATCATGGATTACAAGGTTTTTTAAAAGTTACTCTTAATTATGGCCCCACAGGTTTTTTTTATGATTATCGGAGCAGCAATGTAGGTATGAACATTTGTTATTGTTGATATGTCAGTTATGTCATCTGCTTTTGAAATTAGCTGTCAATGAGTGTTTAACTCGCGTATGTTGCTCTACATTGCGCGTCGAATTATTTTGTATAGAAAATGTTGTTGCTCTAATCTTAAGTAAAAGTTATTTGAATGTACTTATTATGTCGTAAACTAACACCCGTTATGAGCTTCGCCCGTATTAGACTTACACCCTGTATAATCATAAAACAACTAAGTGATCTAGAAATGATTTTCGAAATATAGCTTTCCGAAAATAATGGACAATCCCAATTAGTAACGAGACTACATATTTAACTGTTTGAGCATAAGTAGTAAACACGTCAGAAACGTTTTATGTGGAAGAAGATTGATGTGACGCCTTTTAAACCCACTTATTTATTATTAAAACATACCTAAAATACACTCGTCTTAATATTTGCATAATTTGAGCTAGGTAAAGCTAAGGTAAAATAGAAAGGCGTTAGGTAAATTATTACGAATGATCACGATGGGGGGAGGGGGGTCCTCATCTCATCAGACATCACGTGATTACTCGACAATAATTTATACGCAGAATGAAATGAGAATTCAGTTTTTCTAATACCTACGTTGATTTCTTCACTATAATACATTTGTATCACTTTAATTTTGTGTGATAATACTGATAACGTTAATAATGACTATTGTTAGTGTGCACTCGGATACTTCCAAGAGTTAGCTGATCGCCGCTTATTCTGGATTCTTTAATATGTTCCTATTATTTACATAAACTATAAAACTGAAAAACAAAATACTAAAATTCCAGGAACGAGTATCGAAACATAATATACAATATTAGGTACACAAAGGGCATAGCCGGGTTAATATGGCAAAACTGCCCTTAGCGAAAAAAATCATTTCCTTTTACTGGATTATTAACCTTTAAATATGTAGTGCTTTCACCGAAAATAAAGTCTCAAATCCTTCAGGTTAACAAAAAAAACGCATAAAAAGAAATAACATTTTTATTTTTTTTTGGCCAAAGTACTAATCCGATTTCTTTGTAATTTGGATATGTTGTAAGCAACATTAAGATCTCTTTTTAGAAAAAATAAAATAATTATTTTTAAAAAAAAAAACAAAAAAAAATGAGATAACAATATAAAAAAAAAAAAATAGGTACGAGGTTGCGACAGTTACCAAATTCGTATATTTTATGTAGAATTTAATAATCTTTAACATATATTTTTTTCAATTTCTAAAATCGGGATTAACGATGTGAAAAATTCGAATTTGTGACATCCCATACATTATTTCAAACAAGATTTAACTTCTACGTATTACACTGTGAAGTTGTATTCCCAACAATTCCAATGCTTTTTGAATTTGGAACGCGACTTATTGTGCTGAGTGCGGGCCTTCATGAAATCCGTGGCTGTATGCGGCTAGGGCTAAGGCATTAAGAGGATTTAAAAAAACAAAAAGGCGGGAAGGGAGAATTGTGAGAACTTTATTTTATAACGAAAGTTATATACAGGGTGATTCTTGAGTCATGAGCAGGAGTCAACAGGGTCCTAGGGACGGTTACGCTGAGCAACTTTTACTTCGGAGACAACCAAGAAATTGCATAAAAAAATCTCTTAATTATGAGTTAATTGATACTTAACTATCAATTAAGGATCAATTAACTCATAATTAAGAGTATTTTTTTGGATATTTTTTGGCTATCGCCGTAGTGAAAGTTGATCATCATGACCGTCCGTAGTAGCCTGTTCACCCCTGCTCATGACCCAAGAATCACCCTGTATATAACATTCGTTATAAAATAAAGTTCTTACAATTCTCCCTTCCCGCCTTTTTGTTTTTTTAAATCCTCTTAATGCCTTAGCCCTAGCCGCATACAGCCACGGATTTCATGAAGGCCCGCACTCAGCACAATAAGTCGCGTTCCAAATTCAAAAAGCATTGGAATTGTTGGGAATACAACTTCACAGTGTAATAAGTAGAAGTTAAATCTTGTTTGAAATAATGTATGGGATGTCACAAATTCGAATTTTTCACATCGTTAATCCCGATTTTAGAAATTGAAAAAAATATATGTTAAAGATTATTAAATTCTACATAAAATATACGAATTTGGTAATTGTTGCAACCTCGTACCTATTTTTTTTTTTTTTAGAAAATTGTTATCTCATTTTTTTTGTTTTTTTTTTCTAAAAATAATTATTTTATTTTTTCTAAAAAGAGATCTTAATGTTGCTTACAACATATCCAAATTACAAAGAAATCGGATTAGTACTTTGGTCAAAAAAAAATAAAAATGTTTTTTTTTTTTATGCGTTTTTTTTTGTTAACCTGAAGGATTTGAGACTTTGTTTTCGGTGAAAGCACTACATATTTAAAGGTTAATAATCCAGTAAAAGGAAATGATTTTTTTCGCTAAGGGCAGTTTTGCCATATTAACCCGGCTATGCCCTTTTAGTACTAATTCAGAAACTTTATTAGTTTTCCTGGCAAACTAAATTCTAAGAACAACGTATATTCATATTGAATACAATTTGACGTTAAACGAGATTAAACGAATACGGGGCTTGAATCAAAAGTATATGAACTTAACCAGTTAACCCGATATTATTTGCTTAACTCGAGATCGTCGTAAATATTGCAAGTGGGGCTAATTCACCTTCAGAGTTTTTGACAATTATTTAATGGTAACACAATTGAATAAATTTCGCTCGACATTTAGAACATGGAATCGAATGGAATGATAAGGAATAAAATATACATATCGGCTGCGACGCACCTTATCTATTATATTTCTGAAGCTAATCTGTCAAGTCAGGTGTGCCTACTTAAAGCCAAGTCAAAACATATAATGGTTTTATCATGGTTGTGAAAAATTTTTTTTGCAGATTTGACCAAAACTCAATTAACATTTTTTGCTTCTTTTAGTCTCAGGAATATGCTGTTAAAATTTTTCCCTTTCCTCACGGGCACCTTGTATATACATATAGTGCAAAACAACCTAGGGTTGTTCCCTGCGCAAACCGACAAAGCAATCACAAGGCTCTGTTCCCACGAAACCTGGAGAAGTTAGGTTGGTTGGTGTAGCGCTATCCCTAGCACGCTAAATAGGCACGATTGATGTCGATTTGCTGAAAAGGCATTGCAAATGAACTTGCTCTTTGTGTATATTTGTCATTCGTTTAGTTTCTATTGTATACAATTTATGAGTACTATAACTTATACCCTATTTCCCCAACTAATTAGCTCTATAAATTCGCCTATTACGACAGACGGGCTACTACGAAATCTTAAACGAATCAAGTTAAAGTTAGCCGTTACTTTTTTCTTTCTCCAGAAACATCTTGACGATACTCTTTACGCTAAAAGGACATACCTACACGTTCTGAAATTATTTACATTATATAGATACAGGTTGACATTTGAGTCGTCGCTTATTGTTTACACAAGCGCAGTGCCTATTACACCGGAAGTACGCCGTAACTTATCATGTTCTAAGCTCGATGTCGCCAACCAACATTGTAGCTGATTCAGGACGCTTGGTAGCTCAACCACATAAGTAGCGTCTAGACCGCAAAATTAAAAATCGTAATAGGTATAATAATATGTTTTGCAGACATAGATTATTACAGAAAGAACCTACCTTTCTGTAATAATCTATTATTATAATATTGTGCGATCATTTCAGCATTCGTGATCAAGTCACAAATATGAACGGGTCGGAAGTTGCAATGACTTAACTACTGTAACAATGCGTCCCGCTTATGACACAATTGTTATGTTAACTTGTACCTGCAATTACAAGAACATTCGCGCCGCGCATGCAGCGGCAATCGTGACATCGTTCGGAAGTTGAGGGTTTACTAATTGAGTGTAACAGAATGATAAGCTATAAAATCAATGGGAAGGACAACAGCTGCATCTTCAATTTATGTGTATGTGGATTCGTGATGCGTCGCGGTCCGGCGCCCCCGCCACCGGCCCTCATATTTATACGCTAAAGCGGGCGTTGCGAAGAGTTCAAACGTGCGTCGGGCGCTCGGAACAGTAGACGATTGAGAAGCGAATCGCACCGCGTGGGTAGACAAGGGCGAGTGCAGTGTGCAGTGCGTACGGGTCGAGTCTTGTGTCGCTGAAAGCTCGCCGCGAAGCCTCCAGGTCCCGAGAGCGGCGGCACCGCGCGAGCGCCCGCCTCCGCCGACCGCCTCGCGTCAGTGCCGGGCCGGCCGCGCCGCAGACACCACGCTCCGGGCTCCACCACACGCTTCTGAGCACCACTGGACTCTAGTGACATAAACATTATTCCGACCTGCAATTGTCGACCTCAACATTCGCACTGACATTCAGTTATAGAGGTAAGTCTTGCTAAAAGTTCTTAATATTTCCGGTTTTGCTAATTTTACATGTAGGTTTCGTTTCACATTCACAAAAACAATTAAAATGAATAAAATAATATAATATGCTACAAAGTTCCTATAAGTGGTAAGTAAATAGAGAATGGTTACTGAAGGCAAGTTTTAGCTGAAGCGGCTACGAGCCGGCCGGCGAGCTTTTCCGGCGAGTTGTTATAGAGCGTGCGTACGCTCTGAAACTAAAAGTTAAGAAGATGAACATGATAGACTTACTGTTCTATCTTTATTATTCCTGTATTTTCTGGTTTTCATTACCTCAGATTTTGTATATATATTCGTATAAAACAAATATTTAAATCGTGTAAGTAATTTAAGTACACTTGTAATGCAAAATCTTTTTCCTTCGTATTTTCACGAATCCAAATCAATCTTTGTTTCATTGGACAGCAATATAAATTCGGAAATTACGGGTAAAAGCTTCAGGATCGTGATTCCACACTACATCTGTTAAGCTAAACGTCTTCCTAAAAATATAAAAGGATTACCTACTTCATTTTTAATTTAATTACAGAAATAATTACGCATACCAATAAGTATAATTGTTCAATATGTTAATTAACATATTAATATAGGTATATATTTATATTAACACATGTACTAATTATGAATGCAATAAAACTATCACGCTCCATAAACTGAATTATAATAAAACCATACCGCATATTTTCCAGTTGAACGCCTTTGATATTGCAATTTCATAGTTTAACTTAATTATTAGTTTCGCTTTACACATTAAATAATAATAACTGAGAATTACTTACTCGGACAATCGAGAATTACTTACAAATCGGAGAAGTGAATAAAGGTTTGAATACATTTTCGTAAGTGGATCCGATCGGCCCGTGCGGCGCGCTCTCGGCGTGGCGGATCCAATATTTCACACCGCCAACCACTAATCATACTCGATTGTAGGTACAAAACTAACTACATCAATATTAATTCCTCTACTTATTCCTAAACAATCCGTTCAGCCGAAACAAGGCAGTTTAAACTATCGAAGTTTATTACAAGCGTGTAGAATGCGAGCGAACACAATGAAAGGAACAAGCGTCATTTTATTACTTTTTAGGTCTCAAATGTTAACGCGCTAAATTTGTATTTAAAGCCCTTGACTTCAAAAAATGCTGGCATTGAAAGATATAGCGTCCCTTAAAAAAAACGCCATTATCTAAAAAGTATTTGTAATTTTTATAAAAGTTTGTTTAGCAGAATTACGATGTCTTTCCTAATGGTATAGAAGTTACCCAATTTTTTTCCCTTTCGAGCTTATTTTCTCGTATGTTTTTTTTATGATGGTAATAAAAATAAATAAGAGGAATGTGTGAAAATGTTCTGATCCTTCATCTCTCATATGAAAAGATCGCAAACCTGACTAGAAATCAAAAAACTCAAAAGTTTCAAAAGTACGAAAATAAGAAAAAACCTCTTCTACGAGTTTTATGCTTTAATATTGAGTGTTATATTTATTTTGGATGAGAATGCAGTGTAGGTACCTGATACCTGATAATAAACAGTATTTTTTTTTAAATATTTTATATTATGATCCGAAGTATATCGAAAGCACAAATTAATACAATCACTTATGCACCTAATTGCTGTCTAAATTTGAGTCTTTACTTAATTTTTACTATACATAGGTATTTTGAATTTGTCAAGATAACGCGAAACTATAGATTTCTTAAATTTTGTACAGCATCAAAGCTTTAAAGTCATATCAGTTTTTTTTCCTTTTATTAATATGAAACAGGTAAAAATGTATACATTGTAATTTATAATCATTTAATACCCGTAGTCGATACTAGTAGTAACGTTGTCTATTGTCATGATGAGATGGAAGTAATTAAGACGTACAAGAGTATGGACTTTTGTTTAAGAGTGTGTGGTAGCGACCTTCGAAGGCTAAAAAACGTTTGTCATGTAACGCTCGTTAGCCGCAGAGGTGCACAAATTGACAAAATGTCCTCAATCATCAGACATAAACGCTAGAGGAAGATACTTTATCATCAGTGCGAATACATCTTACAGTCGTATTGCAAATGTAATCTCCACAACTATGTCATAGTTATATTGCTATATCTTTACATTACTTAATTATGCCCATTGTTTTAAATCAAATAAGTCAAAAATGATTCCCATTATGTGTGATATCGTATTTCTTGCAAAACTTTTTATAGCTTGGTTCCCAAGACCAAAGGTAACGCATTATTGTCGTTTAAAATAATTGGAAGGGGTTTCCAAATTAAATTCGGGTGTTAAATATATAATAAGTATTTTCAATTGTGCTAACTCGTAATCGTTTATTTATAGATAGATATTTAAATTCGCCTGCATACTTCATAATTAATAACAATTGAGATTGTGATGAATACATAATACATATAATTACAGATGAAAGAATCCCGCGAATGCACTTATTAGTGGGAAGCTTTTGTGCTTAGAATGTAATTTATGGAAACAAACTTAATCGCTTATAATTTCGTGATACAGGTCTATTTAAAAAAAAATATTGTGAAAAATGTTGAATGAAAAGGGATTTAATTAAAACAAATCTTAACGTCATTCTTAGGTACGAAATGTTCGAATTCGAATTTTCGTAAGACAATGGAAAATACTGTGATTTTATTTTCATTCAACCCTTAATAACGTAATATTTTTGAAAAGGACCCATAATAAATTAATGCATAAGTGAAATTCGGTAACTGTCACTACTGTTTTAGACTATCTTCACATTTACAATGCAATACTTACACCTATTATAAATAGTGTAGGTATAAATAGATAGATAAAAGCTTTTACACTAAAATTAATTTTAATTTGTCTTGATAATAGATAGCTACTTACAAGACAAATTTATTTGAATAGAAAAACTTTGAATATTTTGTTGTTTCAATTTTCCATAGGTACGATGTGCAGGTAGAAGTATTTATTTTGAATAATTTGTAATTGTATTTGGAAAGAAGAGACTTTATCTTAATTTTAATTAGCGATACTACTACTGCATACTACTGCATACTACTGCAGTCATGGATTTTGTATGATAAGTAGCCCTTTTTATTAGAGGTATGAACAACACAACACATAATGTTCTCGCAATTTTAATCATTAATTTTAGTCATCTTAACCTATTCCTTTCTTCTGATATACTATGTTGCTTTAGAAGAATTATTTATTTAGGTAATAGATGCATGGTCTGTATTGGTAGCATAAAAACCAGGTGTTTATATTTCCATATTTGAGTGGGTTCGATTCCCAGACGAAGTAAGTAATTTTTAGAAAATCTGTGAATTCCAAATTACTAACTTTTAAAAATAACGTTAAGTCTTATTTAAGTACCATATTTAAGGTACGTCCCCTTCATCTCCCGTAGTTTTGGGTCGCCCTGTACTATAAGTAGCAAAACTATCGGTGAACTGTTAAATACATGATTTATTTAATTTATCAGGTGTTTACCCGGAAAAATCACAGCTAAACAAAACTTATTTAACCTATGACACATACCAAACGTGATATTTAAATTATAATAGTTACCTACCTGATGAGATAATTATGTGTATTTAATAAATAAAAAAGTCTTCCGATTGTAATCAATATTATCCGCAAAAGACGCGCAAGAAAAACAATGGTGCTAAAAGAAACCACATTAAAATTATTCTAGTACGCGTGAATGAATGCGTTAATTGTAAAAATTCGCGATCTATCCGGATGATTGCGTTACGTCGTATCGACGTCGCGTCGAGTTGCGGTGGGAGCGCCGGCGGCGGCGGGTGAGTTCAAGTGCAGGGTGAAGGTTTCGCGCCGCGGCCACACGCCTTCGATGCACTTTGAGGACCTCCCTACTGTCTCACCAATACGCCGCGAAAAATGTTATGGTATTTCTACGAAATAACTTCAGTGGCTTATTTCACCATAATTACAAATCTGACAATTGTAAAATATCACTGTTACTGACGTCACAGGCCCGGACGGTCCATGTGCTTGTTTGCCACCAACATAAAATTATTACTAATTACATTATTACATCGATAATAAACTACTTTTTATGTTCCGAAACCCGTGACAATTGTCGCAAATTTTCATTAAATCTTGACATGAGGTTCGGCTTATGTCGGAATTTCGCTACAATTGTCGTGTTTTTGTGACAATTGTAATTTTGCTTCACAAAAAAGTAGTTATTTGCTACTGATTTATTGAAGTTCCTGAACTACATTCTATGTTGGTGGCATACAAACGCACGGTCCTTCCGATGGTAAGCGGTAACTGCAGCCTATAGACGCCCCCGATTTGAGAAACAGTAAATTTACAATTATAGCACTTGTCAATGTGGTGAAATTGGGGCCAGGAGACCTTGGTTACCCAGTCTCTGGAATATGGTAATGTAATCTTTATTGTTTTGTAACATGATCACTGCCGATTAGGTGACGGCCTTAGTAGCCTAAGCCTATTTAGTAAAGTCTTGTGTTTATCAAAAATATAAGAAGGTCAGTTTGTGTCCGTTCATTGATTTCCTGAGTACCTAACATATTCGACCTAAGCGAATTTCAATATTTCTGTAATACGTTAATAGTACAATATGTAATAAAATAAAACACGGTTTACCTACGCCTAGTAAAATGCCATGAGGCTAACAGCACCACATTTCAACGATACCTAATATATTTTTTGCTCGCTGGAAGGCTTAAATTACTTGCCTAATTGAAATTCTTGTACCTACATGGAATGAAAAACAAAGCTTCACCTTCTCGCTATTGCGCAGATAAAATGACCGCACGCCTAACTTTGAACTGTTGAATTTTGGAATTTAAAGTTTGAATATGTTAACAGCATGACGAACGTGTTTTTAATAATTTAATTGAAATCACGTTAAACAAATAGCCATCGATGACGACACAGTATCAAGGCCGTCTACTCTGTGGTGAAGCTTCCGATTCTTTTGTTTCAAGATTTAGGCTGCGGATACACGCCTTGGTGATGAGAATTAAAAGACGATTAGCCTCTTCCTTTTAAGTATCTCTACGTGCAGTGCCGTAAAATAAGTTTGACTAGCAAAATGTTCGTGTTCCATAAGTTGACAACTTGACACGTTTTCAGGGTCGAACATTTTAAATGTGGACAGTTTGTAGGTATTAGACGTGTTTCCATTACAAAATATTAAGTATAATTTTTGACGAGGGCTAAGTAGGTACTTCATCACATATCAGTTTTTAGTTAGGTTTATGTGTTATCTGTTTGTATGTGAATCGTCAAAAGTTAATACACAAAAAAATTGTAGACTAATTAATCGACAAAAAATCGCAGAGTTTCTGAAATTTTATTGCGATTTTCAATCCATAAATGACATGGTTTATTTCATATTAGTATAAGAAACAGCAAAAGTTGTTTCGCGGACGAGAGATTTACGTAGGTATGCTATGTATATGTGTATATACATAGTTACCAATATCTACGTATATCGTCACTACATAGTATAAAATAAAGTTACTTTTTCTGTCCCTATGTCCCTTTGTACGTTTAAATCTTTAAAACTACGTAACGGATTTTGATGAGATTTTTTTTAATAGGTAGAGTAATTCAAGAGGAAGGATTTTATGTAGGTATAGTACCCGGGCGAAGCCGGGGCGGGTCGCTAGTTACAATATATATTGATGCTCTTATTCCGTCTTAATGAAAATCAATAATATTTATTGCAGAATATTATGAAATTCTGTCATGAAATAGGACTCAGGCTTACAATATGGAATCCTTATCATTCACGGCGATAAAAATGAAATGCCCTTAAAACGTAAATCCGGTGACATCGTATTAATTGGTATAGTACCCGGGCGAAGCCGGGGCGGGTCGCTAGTTACAATATATATTGATGCTCTTATTCCGTCTTAATGAAAATCAATAATATTTATTGCAGAATATTATGAAATTCTGTCATGAAATAGGACTCAGGCTTACAATATGGAATCCTTATCATTCACGGCGATAAAAATGAAATGCCCTTAAAACGTAAATCCGGTGACATCGTATTAATTGTATGCGTCAATATT
>JALPQI010020623.1:0-25027 GCA_025490895.1 Thaumatotibia leucotreta | reverse complement strand
CGTGACGCCTTCGTTGGAGTTACATACACAAAATCCTTTAAATTTACGAAATTCGATGTTCGCAGTAGCAGGCTAGTACCATACCTATTACGTATTTACTAATAAAGAGGTAAAATATGTTTTCTGCTCTCCGGCTGGCAAACAGCACATTGCCGGCCGCTGCGCTAAACTAAGTTGCCGCCTGCCAGCTCCGTTGAGCAGAAAAACAGTATACACACCTCGGTCGTTAAATGGAAAAGTCTCGGATCGGATTACACGTCATCCGAGACATTTTCCACTTAACCGATCGTATACGGGAGCACGGATCCGTGTACGGGAAAACTATAAGAAAAACGGGTTAAACGGCCTTGGCATGTAATCTACTATTATCTACTTCTAGTAAGTATATGTAGTTAGTTAGATTGATACCCTGGGTAAACGAGTGAACAAACAACATTCTCAAATATCTCATTCATATAAAGGATACCCTAAACTGCGGTTTTTTTTGTCTGGAAATGAACGCGAGGGGAAGAATGTTAACAATCCGGTCGCTCGGATGCTAATTGCCTCTAGCTATTCTGGTCTAGAAACGAGAGCGCATAAGCAAGCAGACAGATGCAAAATGGCTTAAGATAGTCCGGTAAACTGACTTGGTAGTAAAAAACGACGTGAAGTCCAAATTTTGTATGGGCGGCTAATACTATATTTTATACTTATATTTGCCGTCTTTTCTACTGACAAGTTGTTTTGCCAGGCTATATATGAAGGGTCCACGAAAAAAACATATCCAGTGCTTAAAAAAAATCAGGGCAAATTCACACCTTATTCTGTTAAAAGTAAGGTGTTTTTTCCTTCTGTAATTTGAATTGACTAAACATGTTCTTTCCGTGGACCCTTCATATATAGATATCTGGTAACAAATTCCTATGCTTGTTACGAATAGGCATATAGCTTGAAAATTGATTTCTGGCCGTGACGGCAGTAAGAATATATTTGTCACCACCCTTACTCTTACCGTGGGTGTCGTAAAAGTCGACTACGGGATTGGAAAGTCATTAACCAAAATCATATATTGATGATAAAGTGACACATGCTCAGATTAATATGACAGGTAATATGTACAGTCGAAGACAAAATAAGGGGTATACAAAAACGTTCTAAAATATGTCCCAGTGCACTCTAATTCTGTGTAATAAGAACGTCGTAACATATTTATGAACGGATTCTTTCGATACTTATTTTTGCACTTGACTGTACACATATTTTGGATTGGTAAATCTATTCAAATGCATACCTATACCTATACGTTTCTATGCTCATGTATTTTTGCTTTTACCTACGAAAGATATTAAGGACCCCATTAGGTAAATAACAGCTTGCTACAGCATCAAAAATAAGCGATTTAATGATTACCATTATTTTATTCATTAAAAATTTCATAATAAGTGACTAAATGACTAGATAGGTACCGTTATTTTATTTATTTCATTAGCCTATTCACAACTTTAATTTTTCAATCGGTTGATTGTAAAATATAATTTTTTAATTGCTATTTAACCGGGAAACTAAATTAAATTTGCTCTTGAGATATTAGAATAAATAAGATTACCTACCTGTACATAGAAATAGATACATTTTTACTAGGTACTTGAAAATCTTCGATTAAATCGGTTAATTTTAAGTTATAGTCATTAATATTTTTACAGCATACTATAAGACCTTAATTCATGACAACTTGTCGTTGTCAATTAAACTATTAAAAAAAATCGGCAACCACGTCAAAGGTGCGTTCGGAGCTCGCACCGGACCAGAACAGGGAAACGTGAAATGGAAATCTCGGAGGCTGACAAAAATTAAGACCTAAAATATGATTCATCAACAACAAACACAGTAAGAAACACCTGTTGTATGTAAGTGTTGAAAATACAGGTCAATTAGCCAGTCCAAACACTAGCCTGTCGAGTATCGTTGACATGGTTCCGCTTTGCATGTGATTTCTAACTACATTTTAGGTCAAACGTGACGATACTTTTTTACAACAAGAATAAATAATACTAATTATATTGCATTATCCTTTTTACCAGTAAAGCGTATACGACAAAATAAGTTACCAGTATATCCAGTACCTTAACACAAAATAAGAAATTAAGCTGTCGGTATTCGACAAAATGAATACAGCGATCAGAATCTGATGAATTAATTTACATTGCTATGTCGGCTATTCCAGACACATCCTGTTTTAAAACATATTATCATAATGGGACCTGTGACGAGTCCATGAAATGCCTAACATTATGAGTCATATTGTAATTTTGCACATATTATTCAAATGTCAAAATCGAGCAAAATGACTATCCAGTTTTAGCAGGATACAAAAACGCGGTTAAGAGTTTACGTCTAGATCAGATAAAACTTATCCAAACGCTAGCTCACGAAACTGCAGTTGTTTAACTGTTTAATTTCCCCATTCTTCGATTTACAATCTAAAATGTAAGAATTTTATCACGACTTGAAATAGTTCGCGGAAAGCAGCAAATTATATCTCAATCGAGATTCTGTTGACTCCAGTCTATCGGAAAAGTTAACGAACCACGATGAAATGCAAGAAATATCTCTGAGACGTTTCGAAATTAAATTCTTGACGGTTTCTTTATCTAATAATCCGTAATGACGCAAGATTTGATAACTTTATTAGTGAACGAAATGTCACTTACGAATGTAGCTGTTGCAGCACAAATTAACATTTCACTTACCCACTCGAGAAAATTGTGTTGAGAAATTTAGTAAGACTTGCCACTGACAAACGCTTAATTACTTAAGCAAACAACACGTAAATCGTCCTATGCTGAGATGTGTATGCAGCTGTTTTTGTATGCTGTAAGAATAATAAATAAATAATAATAAAAGCAGATTTATAACGTACTATATCTCATCAGTGATAATAAGCGGATATCTTTCTTCATTAACTTGGGTTGTAATTTATAAACTCTTATATTATATTGTAGTCGACTTAATAAAAATAGAACCGCCTTCAAAAATTCGCTAGAATTAAAAAGTTAAAAATAATTTTGGTTCCTACTAGGTATCTACTTAGGATTTCCTACCCAAACTTTTAAACTCATTGAAATAAACTATTATTGCTAGATGCCCTACTGATCTCTCTGAAGGTGATGCCAAGCCAAATACGATTATGTAATTTATAATATTTTATTATAATAAGCATGTATTAGAGAAAACTCCTTCAAAATCCACATACCCTATTGTTAGATATTTAGACGATTTACGAGATAGTACAACGGACAGACACGCTAAAAGAATCTTTATGATAGTAGAGCAGGAATGCAGCTGTCTATCGGACCATCATTAGTGCGTTCCTTGCCCAGAATAGCCCCAATAAAAGCACTAGGGGCAAAACGGCGGTTTCACGAATAGTTTCACTAAAAATACAACTAATGGAAGAACGGGTTCCTTAGGAAGATTCATCACGTGTTGGATCCGTTTTATGGTCTTAGATTTTTTTTATGCTACGCGTAATCTTTACTGCGAGGGTCTATTTTGCTTATTTTGCTAAGAGCAATGCTAAATGAAGAATTTATTATGCGATATATTAGCTATGAATAAACGTAGGTACCTATAACTTTAACTAGTATGATTTAAACGTGGTTTAAACTGATAGGTAAAATTGATACATTTTCTAAACAAATATTACTTACGTAAGAGATTTGAAGATTTTGAAGTGGCTTAATTATTTTCATGATTATCTACTATTGGATAAAATTAAGCTGTGCTAAAATTGTATTTATGTAGGTACAAATCAAAATCGCTCGATTTAAATTGACCCTTACACTTAGATCATTCAGAAGTAAATAAACAGACGATGAAATGGTCTTTTTCATTATAGTTACATGAATTTACCGTTAGTTCAAGGAATTAATTCCATGTTGACAATGCAATTTTGTTAAATAGAGAATTTAACGCTTCGTAAAAGGAGCGTAGAGAATAATGCCGTTCGCTATTTAAAGAGAAAATAAAACCATATTATTCATATACGTCTCCTAACATAGTTCCGTAAACCGTTCATTGTAGTTTGTCCCTTTCGGTCTTATGATATTGATAAGACGGAATGGAACCGCCAATACTTATTGGTTTGCTAAGTTAGGAGACATTTATGAATAAGGGGGTTTTATTATAAAGAGGTACTTAGTTGCGGTTTCCTGAACATGCAATTTTAATTGTTATACAAACAGTTCTATCAAGATAGGTATGTTTTTGCTTAGATTGTTACCAGATTCCTATACATTTTTATCAAGAAAAAAGGAACGTTTCATACGAACATTTTGGGACATTTTGGGAAATAGATTTCCTAGATTTTGCTCAGCATCATTGACTCACTACCAGCCTACCAATTTTTATCAATATTGTGATCCAAATTAACAAACTTTTTGAGATACTTATGCTCAAATAGTCTTAAGAGCTTTCCTAGTGCCTCGTGCTATCATCAGCGTAATCATGTAGTGACGACGAAGCTTCATTGCTTCGCCGATGCAGTAACTAGGAACACACTATAAACTATAAAGCCATACCATGACTTTGCAAGTAGGTATCGGTAATTTCAGGTTTTACTCGATAAACTAAAGCAGTCCATCGCACTCGCTCCAACATTTCAGTACGAGCGCGATATAATGCACTAAATTGAAGTACCATCGAGTAAAGCTAGGCGTCCACAGACCCGAATCGTACGCATCGGACGCATCGCATTTAGTATTCTTTGTATAGAAAGTCATACAAGTGCGCCCACTGTTCCGCACCGTACGTATCGTAATATCAGTGGATGAAATGCGATACGATGCATCTGATGCGTACGATACGAACATGTAGACACCTTTATTTTACAACTCATGCTACTGGGGATTATAACCTCAAAGCAAATTGTATCGCACATTAGCTCATTACCGCAATGTTTGCCAACAATTTAATGTCATGTCACAATTTTTTCTTAAAAATATACATTATATATACATTAATAGAGATCCAAAATGTTACGTTTAATGGTTATGAGCTAGGTGCACACACGCAGCTACCGTGCACTTTCACTGACTCCGGGTTCAAGTTCACAGCAGTTTCGATCATTTCGTGTAACACAACACAGATTGTACACAGTAACTAAGCAATACAATAAACTAAATCAATTAACCAAAATAACTATTCGAGAGTACGATTTGTAAGAAATGTCGCATGCGCAAAATATTGTTGTTGATACTTATGCTTATTTGAAATAGCGGGTTCAATGGCACAAAAATTTAAGGCTCAAAAATACAATTCTCTTATGTGAGAGTAACGAACTATGGTGCCCTTTAAGCTTAAGGGACTAGACAATGAATTTGTATATTTAAAGTATAAATTTTATTATAGGTAAAGTAAGATTAACAACACTAAAGAAAACAAAACTTAAAAACTATTATTAAACTTTTATACATAAAAACTAACAATTCTACCTAACGTAAGTCCCCCAGATCTATCCCTAGCGGAAGGGTGCCCATAAGGCTGGCTATATTCCCACGCTGAATAGTAAGCCTATTATTTGGCCTAGGAATGAGCCAACCTTAGGGTAACCTTTAAAGTACTAAATATTACTTATTGTTTATATTAGGTAAACGTGTTTATAACGTTCTATTGTAACTATTTTTCTGTTTTTATTGCATACCTGTTCTCTTTTTCCCCTAAATATAATTTGGTGATGATACCTTTTTTAGTATAATGTTGCAAAATTATGATTTAGACAAATTAAATATTTTGCAATACGTTATGGATGCGGACAGCTCACGACCGATCTTTGTGGTACTCTCTGGGGAGGCCTATGTCCAGCAGTGGACGTCAATTGGCTGATGATGATGATGAAATATTTTGCTTCCAAAATACTATGCGTATTCGTATTTTATAACTCACAGAAGAATCTCTTAAAACGCTTCGCGTAATTACGATTGTGTACCAAAGAAAAACAAAATTTGTCGACCTCTAATAAAAAAAAAGTTACAAAACAATATTATTAAGGGCGATGAGTGTAGATACTGTATACTTGTACCTACTTAATATTTGTAATTGTTTTTTGAGTAATGCTGTACCTACTGGTCTTATTCGTGTACTGTTCATAAGCATGTGGGTCGCACCACTAGCAAATAACCATTAGTTACATTGACAGCTCGTTGTAATTTCCAATTTAGACGTCACTGTTCGACGCGTAATGATGTTGTGCGTATCAAACAACTTGTTTCAGATTGTCATGCGCACAATAGCCATGCGCATTAACTTTATTATGAGAAGATTACTTTCTTTTATACTTGTGGTAGACTTCGTGTTATCTCGGATTACAAAAGTTATCTAATTTGCGTTAGTCATAGTTGTCAGCACTTCGCCTCGCAGGTTGTATAATATTATGGACATGTATGCAAATTATGTACCGATGCTCTTATATTACAGCAGATACGTAGAATATGAGAATTTATGAAAAGTAATACAATAATTTAATATCTAGATTGAAATATCTGAAAAAAATATTTTACTTAGTGTATATTTTCATTATTTACTTGTTGCAATTTAGTTACATATATTTTTAAGTCAGCTAACTAACATATGCTATTTGGACTGATTTAAAACGATGATATTTTTATATCTGAAAACTATAAGCTAATGATTCTAATGAATATTGAAGAAAATAAAATTACAAATGGGTAGGCCTGCCTAAACATACCTAACGCGCGATGCAAGTAAAACAAATTTGAAGTCTTTAAAATTTTATAAGCGGGATTAAAAACTATGATATAGCATCATGATGTAATCTGGGATATATTATTGTCAATCAGCATAGCACCTAAAATGTTTCCAAATCATCTACAAAAAGTTTTTTTCCTGTTACGTACGCTCACTGGTATATATTACGGCAGGCCTGCATTCTACCTGTTGCCTTGTAAGGCACGACTATACTGTCGGCCCCGGCACTTGTCACGGCACTGTCAAGGTGCATCCAGACCATCGCGAGTTTCCTAACAGAATTTCTTTATATTGCGTACTTAAAGCCGCGTGGTGTCACCGTTAAGAATACATTTGTCACCACCCCAAATCTTCCCGTGGGCGTCGTAAAAATCGACTAAAAGATTGAATACTCGTTTTTAGAAGATTGACGATGGGCAGCAGCATATTATGTATAGTGGAAACACTACTGCGATCTCCAATCCAATTATGGGCATTTACCGCCTATGGACAGGAGAGGCCTACGTTAGACTGAGAGAGGCTGAAGAATAAATGTATATGACGTGCATGCTTAAGGCGGGCTGATGGCCTATCGAGAATGTCGATGTTTGTAAATTTCGAAAATTTGTCTCTTTCGATTCATAGAATGCGCCATCATCGGAATGACTGAGTAATTTACGAACTTGACGACAGAGAGACAAGAGAAACATTATGATAATATTTGCGCGCAAAGTAAAGCAACTTCGTACAAACATTCGCGGCATGTTCAGGCGATCTAGACGTACCATTAAGACGCTACCACACTATATAGAAGCAAGATCCTTCTTATCACAATACCACACGGTCCACATGCTTAGGCTAAGTTGTGCTAGTGTGGCAGCGGCTTAAGCAACATCCGTCTCTTTAACCTATTAAACTGCAATCTTCTTTACCAGTGTTCTACTACGTTTGGCTAGGTACCTAACTGTTTGATAGTTCCTGCAAATGTAGTGTTCAATAATGTGCACATATTTACCGGATGTTGATAATGTTGATGATTAACTAATTAATGAGCAATGAGAACATGTGTAGAGTTCTGGTTGCCAGAAACAACAAAAATATTTACTTACTATGTTATGATAATTTCCCAAATGAAAGCTATCAAACAGAATAATAATATTATGTTAATATAATTATGACCTATTTGATAGAGTTATGAATTTGGATTAAAAAAATACTGTTTTGTGCATATTTCCAATAAACTGTTATATATGCGGAACTTGTTTTAGAAGTAGCGGACCAATAAATCTCTAATACAATACGAAAATTCATGATTTATAGTGAATTTTATTATAATTTAAAATCAGCCTCATTGTGCCTTCAATCCGGAGCCTGTAGGACACTTTCTTGGTTTCAAAAGAGCTTAAGTTAGTTTCGTTTGCGACAGTTTATACGTCTTTATTGTATCGTGATTCGGTATGAATCAAATGTATCAGTGTCACCGAACCACGAGGTAGGTGGGTCAGAGGTGCTATATTAGGGCACGGAGTGGCGGTAGATCCGAGATAGCTCAAGGGTTCGGTTGTGACACGGTGCCTATTAAGCGCCGTCTTCGCCTTTGATGTTGCATCGGCCATAGTTGCTTTATAAAAGTAAGGAATCTCGCTGCTTACACGAAGATAACTATAACATAATCGTGCTAACTCCTTTTTAAAAGTTTGACAGTGACAGGACCACGCTAGGTACCTATACGTTTAATTAAAAGAACAACGTACTTTAATTTCATCATCATCATCATCATCATATCAGCCGAAAGACGTCCACTGCTGAACATAGGCCTCTCCCAACGATTGCCACAATGGCCGGTCCTGCGCCACCCGCATCCAGCGGACTCCTGCGACCTTCACCAGGTCATCAGTCCACCTTGTGGGGGGCCTACCCACGCTACGCCATCCGGTACGTGGCCGCCACTCAAGAACCTTCCCGCCCCAACGGCCATCGGTTCTACGCGCAATGTGCCCCGCCCACTGCCACTTCAGTTTAGCGATTCGGAGAGCTATTTCGGTTACTTTGGTTCTGCTGCGGATGGTCTCATTTTTAATCCGATCACGCAGAGAGACTCCTAGCATAGCCCTCTCCATTGCCCTTTGGGTGACTTTGAGCCTTCTTGTGAGGCCCATCGTAAGCGGCCACGTTTCAGTACCGCATGTCATCACTGGCAACACACACTGATCAAAGACTTTCGTCTTCAAACACTGCAGGATATTGGACGAAAATATGTGTCGTAGCTTCCCGAACGCTGCCCAACCGAGTCGGATTCGACGATTGACCTCTTTCTCGAAGTTGGACCTACCTAACTGGATAGTTTGTCCTACGTATACGTAGGATGCCCTGAAAATTTCGGGAATTTAATACTTAGGAACGTATATTTGACATGTGTTATACCTCTTTCTTACAAGCATAGTCTCATTATTCGAAAACACTGGCCACTTAGAAAAAAAAAACAATGTCCGATTTTCAATTGTTTTTTAAAGTCGTTGAGTCGCTGGTGAAAATGGAGCTGTCCCGCGAAAGTTTTAGAGCAATGATTTATTATGACTTTAAAAGTGGATTAACACAACAACAATGTGGAGACCGATTAACTATTGCTTTTAGTAGTGAAGCACCTTCAAAGACGACCATATACAGGTGGTATTCGGAATTCCAACGTGGCCGTGTGTCTCTTGCGGATGACGTACGTGAGGGTCGACCGAAAACGGCCGTTACCGATCAAAACATCGATGTTGTTCGCCAACTGATAAAGGAAGATAGGCATGTTACATATCGGGAGATTCAGGAGACTTTAGGCATTGGAATGAGTCAGGTACAAGTTATTTTACAACAAGAGTTGGGCGTGCGGAAGTTATTTTCCCGGTGGATTCCTCACTTGTTATCTGACGACCAGAAACCGGTACGTGTCAATTGGTGCCGCAAAACTTTAAAAAGATTTAAGCTCAGGAGGAAGCTCAAATGCCGTTTTTAGTATTGTGTCAGGTGACGAATCATGGATTTACGCATATGAGCCTGAATCGAAAAACCAATCTCGAGTTTGGGTTTACGAAGACGAACCGAAGCCGACAAAAGTTGTTCGTTCTCGCAGCACGATCAAAAAAATGGTAGCCACGTTTGTCTCCAAATCGGGTCACGTGGCGACTATCGCTCTTGAAGATCGAAGAACTGTCAATGCCGATTGGTATATAGGCTTTTGTTTACCGATTGTTTTTGCTGAACTGCGAAAAACTAACCCCTTACCGCCGTATTATACTACACCATGATAATGCCAGCCCTCACACCGCTCAGAAAACAGACGACTATCTGAAGGGCGAAAACGTCGAATTACTGGACCATCCTCCGTACAGCCCCGACCTAAGTCCCAACGATTTTTTTACTTTCCCGAAAATAAAAAATCGGTTGCGTGGTCAGCGTTTTCAGACCGCGGAAGAAGCAGTCGACGCTTATAAAATGGCCATTTTGTCAACCCCCACTTCAGACTTCAATAACTGTTTTAAAAACTAGTTTCAGAGAATGAAAAAGTGTATTAAACATAAAGGAGAATACTTTGAAAAACAATAAAAGTACTTTTATTTCATTAAAATGCGTATTTTTTCCGATTCCCGAAACTTTCAGGGCAACCTATATATATTCGTCTACAACTTCGAGTGTAAAGTCTCCGATTATTACGGGAGTTGGTGCTACATGGGAATTTGACATGATTTTCGTCTTATCCATGTTCATTTTAAGACCAACTCGCTCGGAGGCTTTACTGAGGTCAACAAGCATACTACTTAAGTCCTCCAAGGTCTCAGCCAAGACTACTATATCGTCAGCGAATCGAAGGTGAGTGAGGTACTCGCCGTTTATGTTGATACCCAGCCTTCTCCAGTCCAGAGTCTTAAAGACATCCTCCAGTGCAGCGGTAAACAGCTTAGGGGAGATGACATCTCCCTGCCTAACTCCCCGCTGCAGCAGAATAGGCTTCGAGCTCTGGTCTTGGAGTCGGACTGACATTGTGGCGCTCTCGTACAAACACTTCAACACCTCGATATAACGGTAGTCGACTTGGCACCGTTGGACTGGAGAGACTGTAGTACAGCCCATGTTTCGATCGAATCGAAGACTTTCTCGTAGTCCACAAACGCTAAACAGAGGGGCAGGTTATATTCTTCGGTCTTCTGTATAACCTGGCGAAGCGTATGGATGTGGTCTACGGTACTAAAGCCTCTTCGGAAACCGGCTTGTTCGGGAGGCTGGAAGTCATCAAGCCTGCGTGCAAGACGATTCGTAATGACTCTTGAAAACAGCTTATAGACATGGCTCAGAAGTGATATGGGTCGGTAGTTCTTCAATAAAGCGTTGTCACCTTTTTTGAAGAACAGTACCACCACACCCCTGTTCCATGCTTTTGGCGTTCTCCCTTCCAGTAAGACGGAATTGAACAACTTCTGAAGGGCCGTAAGGACCGGTTTACCACCCGCCTTCAGAAGCTCAGCTGTAATTCCGTCCTCCCCAGGTGCCTTGTTATTTTTGAGCTGTTCAAGAGCCATTCTAATCTCGCACAGGCTGATGTCCGGGATGTCTTCTGTGTAGTGTCGGGTCAGTCTAGCTCTGAGGTCTTTCGCTAGATCAACTTCGGGTCTGCTAGTTGACGTGAACAGCTGTCCATAAAGTCAGCAGCTCAGTTTTGGACGTGACGATTCTACCATCCTCAGTCTTTAATTTGGCGAGCTGGCTTTGCCCAACAGACAGATCCCTTGCAAAAACTTTAGAACCCTTGTTCCGCTCGATGGCTTCTTCTATACACTTGGTACAGAATTGGCGCATATCGCGTTTGAGGGACTTAGAGATTTGTCTGTTGAGCTGCCGGTATAAAGTCGCATCAACTGAGGATTGTAGAACCAGTTCACTCCTTTTTTCCATTAGTTCCTGAGTGGAGTCTGAGAGCTTCCTGGTCTTATTTGTCCGTTGGGCCTTAAAAAACTTAGACCCAACGCTATGGACAGCTTCCACAAACCCGTCGTTGAATACGTCCACATCATCGCCTAGGCAATCGAAACAGTTTTGGAGTTCCAGCTGAAAGCTCTTGGGGTTTTGAAGATGGAGTGCAGGACAGAGCGTAGACTTCATCAGTCGCGAGCATTCTAGCTTAGGACATATATTCAACGTGCCTCTTACCAAGCGGTGATCGCTTCCGGTTTTAACCGTACTGATCACAGAAACATCGTTGAATATATGTCTCTTCGTCGACATGATGAAGTCGATCTCGTTTTTAGTTGCACCGTCAGGACTCATCCAAGTCCATTTTCTGTGCTCGCATTTCTTAAAGAAGGAGTTCATCATGTAGAGTCCCTCTTTCTCCAAGAAACCAGCCAGCAGATGGCCCCGGTGGTTCCGACGTCCAACCCCAAATTGCCCCACCCTCAACTCGTCACCATCTCTCTTGCCCAGTTTCGCGTTGAAGTCCCCCATAACAACGGTGAAGTAGGTTTTGGAGCTATGCATGGCTTTTGAGATATCATCATACATAGCCTCCACCTCGTCATCGGAGTGTGTCGAAGTCGGACAGAGATAGGCTGATGATGGAATACGCGAGTATGAGCGGGGTGGATAGAAAGAAAGTCCGCGTTAAACTCACGGCGGCAGCGCATGGTAAGCACACTGCTAAGTTCCATTCACTTAAAACTATTGTCAGGTTACTTTTTTTTTGTAGCCTTCTATTGCGTGGCCCACTGCTAGGCAATGGCCTTCCCTCTCGTTTTCCATTCCGTCCTATTGTTGGCAAGTTCTTACCATTCTCCGCAGAACGCGTCCAAGTCGTCCCGCCATCTCCTTTTCGGTCTGCCTCTGCTCCGTTGGTCATCGTGTGGGATCCACTCAGTGAGTGATTTGGCCCATCTTTCCGGGTGCATACGGCAGACATGTCCGGCCCAGTCCCATTTCTGCTTGGCAGTCGGTGTCCAGACTGCCAAGGTTAAATATAACAAATAAATACCGTCTCAATTGTTTGAGACATACTTTTTACTTGGACTGTGCCACTTCGACTCACTCCCAGTATAGCCTCCGTCAACGAACGTCGAACTAACGAACGCAACCAGAGCCGGATCCATAGCGATGACCAATTAAGAAACATATCGTTTGTACTTAAACGCTAACTGACAGATGATTACAGTGGTCAATAGGAAAGAATAACCAAATGCCACATTATGCAACATTGCACTATGATGAGTGTTATATGTTTTAATTTGAAAGGAATAACAGTCGCCTTTTCGTTATTTAGGTACATGTACAATTGTACTACAAATTGAGTGTTGGGGCAAGAATACCTGTAAATAAATAAACACCATAAGACAATCTTACACAAATCGTCCTAGTACCACACAAAGATCAACTAAGACTTGTGTTGTGGGTAAATTGAATTCTGTGTACTTACCACGAGTTGACAAGTAACGTTTACTTTACTCGTAAAATAGGCCATCACGCTCGTTCCAATTAATCAGTGTGAGCGTGATGGACTGCTTATTGGTTAAACGCTAATTAGTTCCTGACCAACTCTCGGTTGCACTTGAGTCCATGGGGTTGTTACTTTCCAACATTGTTATGTTTGACTTATTGTACTTCCGATTTTACGAAATTGATTTCTATAGCTAAACATGTTTAGTATTTTTTGGTTATAAATATTTTTTTGTGAATTTGATTCCTGTAGGTATTTTATTAATAATAAATATTAGATAAGACCACGTAAAACGCTCAACTTATAATGTAGGTATTTTGACGGCAGTGACATTTGTCACCACCCCAACTCCTCCAGCGGGTGTCGTAAGAATCGACTAAGGGATTGAAGTCAGTGATAACTGACCATTATTTGATAAAAGATAGGCAGCAGCGTCATCATAGTGGACGTACACATTACTGCGATCGCCAATCCGCTTGCCCGGCGTGGCGATTATAGGCATTTACCTCCTAATACGTCCATATAATACACATAGTTAATAGGAGAGGCCTACGTCCAGCAGTGGACTATCATAGTCTGATGATGTTATGATTCGCAAGGAGGCAAGCTATAAAATATTCAATTAAAGTTGCGCACTGTTTATTTAGGTAGCTACTTTCATTTTATGAAGGCAGCCGTAAGCTCCAAAATTAACTAATATCGTAAAATGGAAAACACTATGGCGCGTTGTTGTAAAGAAAATATATTAATACCTAGCAGATATGAGGCCGACCTTATTAATTTTATACATAATATAGATTTTGATTCCCTTTATTCTAAGAAGTAATCATATCCCTGTTATCATTATTGTAGGATAGCGAGAAACGGTAGCCAGCGACTAACGGGCTCCATGGGAATTGTTTATGTTTCGTGAACTACTGTTTTGGGGCTCATAACTCATTGTTAAGCTACAGCGATTATAATTTTACGATAGTTTAACCTAGAAATGTAACTACCGTTTAAACCGGTTGAGACACTAAGAAATACTTTTACATTCGTTTTTTATTTTGAGTTCCGTAGCCAAAATGGCAAAAACGGAACCCTTGTAGATTCGTCATGTCCGTCTGTCCGTCTGTTACAGGCGATTTACTCGAAAACTATGATCGCTACAGAATTGAAATTTTGTAAGAATATGTATTGCATGAACCGCTACTGAAAAAAATAATTGTAGCCCTCCATACATGTACTAACTGGGGATGGATGATATTTTTTTTCGTATATATAAGCGTGTGGGGTATCAATAAAAACCACGGTTACCGCGGTTGTTAATTCCTGAAATATAACTATTTTAACTGTTATCGCGTATACATAAATTGAATATAAGCGATAAAACCCGTCAAAATTGTTTTATTTCATAAAAAAAAATACGTAAATAACAACTTGGTACCTACTATAAATTCGGATTCAGCTAGAGGGTACTATTTTCCACTGAAAAATTGTTAAAAAGTAAAATGAAGTTTTTTATCGATACAACTAACTATAATGCATATATGCTAACCAAATAAGTATTCCTGTCTTAATCAAATAAAATATTCATTTTCCATTTTTTTTGTGCGACAAATGTACGTACAAAGTTCGACAAGTCTACCTACCAAATAGGTACGTTACCAAATCTTTGAATAGGTACCTACTAGCAAGAAATCGCTACGCGCTTCGCTTATGCACTATGCAAGTCTCGCACACGCGTACTCGTATGTTTCAGATTCAAGTCCGGGTTCCAGGAACCACAGTACCTGCTGCGACAGCAACACGATAAATAAGACATAGGATTAATTACTTCCTTCTACCAGACCCTACTAAATCATTGCACATATTAAACTGTCGTCATTTAATCACCTTTATCATTCGTAGATGCCTTTTTTAAACCCTATAGTTTATTATAAAGCTGTCCATTTGTATCGCAATGGGGTTTATTTATCGGACTAGTCTGACTAGGTCCACCGTGAGCCGTGAGTCATACTTCTTTTACGCGGGCGTAAGCGGTAAGCGGTGGCGATAGAAACGGGACTATACTGTTATATAATTGATTGCGGCAAAAAGTTTTGCCGCTAGCGCATCTTCCACTGAATTACACACTTGTTTCAAGTAGACCACCCGTCTGGTGGCAGCAGACTGACTAGATTGGTAGCCGTACTTTGCGAGTATCGGTAACGGTAGGTTTTTCTCGATACGTAAAGCAGTAGCCCTACCATGAGATGCCGCTGCGTTATCAACGCGCGTTTACGTTCTGTCCTTTGATAGTCACTACTCACTACCTGTGGCCTATTTCACCATAATTACAAGTGTGACAATTGTAAATTATCACTGTTACTAACGTCACAGTCCTCCGTAGGCTACGGCTACCGCTTACTACCGGACGGTCTATGTGCTTGTTTGCCACCAACATAAAATTATTACGAATAACGTTATTATATCGTTAATAAACTACTTTTTATTTTCCGAAACCCGTGACAATTGTCGCGAGGCTTAGTACAATTTTCATTAAATCTTGACATGTGGTTCGGCATATGTCGGAATTTCGCTACAATTGTAGTGTTTTTTTGTGACAATTGTAATTTTGCTTCGCAAAAAGGTAGTTATTTCCTGCTGATTCATTGAAGTTCCTGCACTACATTTTATGTTGGAGGTAAACAAACGCACGGCCTTTCCGTTGGTAAGTGGTAACTGTCGCCTATAAACGCCCCCGATTGAAGAAATAGAAAATTACAATTGTAGCACTTGTCAATGTGGTGAAATTGGGGCCTGGTGAGGCCCTTCAGGAAAACGCTGGAAAGGAAAACCACACAGCCGCTGGACAGAAGACATTATAAAAAGTGCAGGAAAAGACTGGAAAAACAAAGCATCGGGCAGGGAAAAGTGGAAGTCCTTGGAGGAGGGCTTCACCCGATGAGGGGTTCTTGTTGTTGCATATAAAAAGAAAATTAAATAGTCATATGGATTGACCTACATCTACAAGACCTATTCACTAATGTAATAAATAATTGGAAAATAATATACATGAAAAAAATATTTAAATGTATTCGAACTTGACCATTAAAACTTAAACTTCTTATTATTAAGTGACAAGAAATAAAAGGTATTTTTAGTAGCCGGATAGAAAGTAAACGCGCGTTAATAACGCCGCCGCATCTCATGGTACGGCTCATTGTACAGGCCTTCGCGATCGCTCCAATATGTCAGTGCAAGCGCAATAAATGCACTACGTCTCGAGTAAAACGTCACGTATCCTTTACTTTTCAACTCATGGTACGACTGGACGACAGCGTAGCCTGTGTGCTTACCATGAGCTGCCGCGGCGTTATTAACGCGGACTTACTTTCTATCCACCCCGCTCGTACTCGCGTATTGGTGCGAGCTAGCCGGATATAAAGTAAAACCGCGTAAATAACGCGGCGGCATCGGCAGGTCGTGGTACGGCTACAGCTCATGGTTAGCACAGGCAAAAACTATACAATGTTTGATAAAGTGCTATAAATATGAACTGTATCACGAATCAGTGCCTTACGAGTTTAAGCCATCGCTTGGTACCTACATAACAAGGCTTGGCATGGGACTAGGTCGATTTGTATGTCTCCCAGGATTTTTTTTTTCAACATATTCCTGCTATAGCTGAAAGTAATGGTAAATTTTATTGGTATTTTCCTTATTTTTAAGAAAATGAAGAACCCTCACCGAATATGTTTTAATTAAATAAAAATAGGGATATCAAGCAAAAGAATAATCAGTATTTTTAATTTTAATTAATATAATTTTTTCATATTTTTAGACCCAAGGATCAAAAGTTATTATTACTTTGTCGGCGTGATCAATAATGTAGGTAGGTACCTATACCTGTACCAAATTGCATATTTCTAGTAATAATGGCCACTGAACTGTGATGCGGACAGACAAACAGACGGACATGGCGAAACTATAAGGTTACGGAAGTTACGGAACCCTAAAAAGAACCCTACTTACACCAAGTCCCTGGCGGCAACTAGTTCACAACTCCTAACTAACTAAATCCTAATGAGTTATTGAAGAATAGCTGTTTAAATTCCAATTACTCGCATTGGATGAAATACAGTAGTAATTCGTAATTAAGGCTTTACCAATCAGTGCGAATTAGTCTATGGCTGTGCTGCCGGTTAGGCTCGAGGCGGCTATTAATATATATTTACTAGCTACTGGACTACGTGTATTAACTTATTAGGTAATTAATTTAATCAACCAGTTTCGATTACAGTTATTGTTTTTGTTGTGAAGAAAACTAAGATGTAAGTGAGACCTAGATTATATTTTCTTCGGTTACCGCGAGGATTACACATACACATGAAATAAAACTATGAACTTCTCTTATTTTGATCTTTTCTTATTTTGATGGAGGTAGATCTATCAAAATGTCTTCCATTGTCAGTCATTCGCAGACCACGAACCCTGTAAAGTGTTCGAAACGTCGGAATGAAGTTAAAATTAGTTAATGTATGTACACGAGTTTATCAGTTTTCATAGTTTTATTTCATGAGACCTAGATTCTTAAATTAATTGCAATTTATGTCATGTTCTCCCCCTGACTTGTGTAGTCAGGGGGAGGCATATTTTTTTCTAAATTTACGTAACCGTACCTGAATAAAAAAAATCTTCGAAAATAAATATAGACTTTAGAAATAAACTTTCTTTGGGGCCCGTATTATTTTTAAAAGATGTATTCAACGATATGTTTAATTATAACGTTATGTTGAAAAATATACAATGAATCTATAATCTATTTAGGTATTTGTATGAATTAACCAACGCAGATACATACCATACTGTTCCGTTACAATAAACGATTATCAGTTAGCAAATAAAGTGCAATATATTCGGTCAATATTTTAAGAACTCGAATATATCGCAGCCTTCAACGCTCGGATCTTGCAGTGAATCCTTGATTGAGCAAGCGCTGGCGAGCCGCTATCTCATAACAAATCAGTACAACGTGATCTCCGTGATCTGCCGTGTGGTGACGGCAGTAAGAATACATTTGTCACCACCTCCTCCTGCGGGTGTCGTAAGAGTCGACTAAGGGATTGAAGTGTCACTGACCATTTTACAAGATTGATGATGGGCAGCAGCGTCATCATAGTGGACACATTACTGCGATCGCCAATCCGCTTGCCCAGCGTGGTGATTATGAGCATTTACCTCCTAATGCGTCTATACGCATAGTTTATAGAAGAGGCCTACGTCCAGCAGTGGACTATCATAGGCTGATGATGATGATGATAGATATATATCAATTTACAGAAGTGAGATAGAACAAGAAGTAACTATTGTCCATTTTTCATGTACAACCAAGCTTTAATTCCAATTAATATGAAGATATTGCTATTCCGCTATTAATAAAGTCATGATTTGGCTCAAAGTCACGTATTGTATTATTTGTGCGTCAAACCTCTACATCCGCGTCACTGAAAAACGTCTATCATATTTTTTTTTTAGCCTGATATGGTATCCTACAGCTAGACAAAGGCCTATAATATTTTATTTTTACGTATTCCAATATGGCGACAGTTCTTATCAGAGTTCTTTCGTGGAACAGTCACACCTGAGTGTACGGTAAGCAATAAGAATGGCACAATACATCTGATGCTTCTCAGAACAAATTTGCTCTCGAGCAGTTGCTGCGAACTCACTGCTTGTTTTATGCGGCGTAATGGTTTCTTAATGATGAGATTCTTGGGAGAAAAAAAACTATTTAGTTTGTTTCGTGAGACTTTATTTGCGGGATCATCCCGTTATAGCTCGCGGCAACAGAACTTAAGTCTCTTTTTTTCACTCCTTTCAAGAGCCGTAGGTATTGATTATTAAATAGGTACCTTTATGTTTTTATGTTTATTACTTATAACATTATTAACATTTATTTAATGAGTTAGTAGTCTCAGTTCTAGACGGTCCTTTATTGGTTCTACTACGTAGGTTACTACCAACGAACCGATACGGCCACAGACACCTATAGAATAATAACAAATGAATAGTACTGATTAGGCTAGAATAGGGCTGATTTTTCAATCCTCAGTTAAAAGTATCCGTCAGTTAAAAGTATTACCATCCTTATCGCTGGTCATCAGTCAAAAAAGGATAGAGTTAACATTTATTTGACAGTTACTGTTAACTGGGGATTGAAAAATCAGTACTTAGTCGAATAGGCCGAATAGGCGCGAGCGTACCTACGCTCGCGCCTATTCGGAGCGTAGGTACGCTCGTATATACCTATATCGGAAACCTAAAACTGTATTTGATTATAAACACATAATTATGTGTAATGGACTGCGCGTAACGTGCAAATAGCATCACTCGGCACTATTGTAATATTTTACCTAAACTAAACACGTATAAATCACCCTTTGATGTGAAACACATCCAAATGCAAGGCCGAAACATAAATGGGTTGACTACGAGTACGTATTTGTTTGTAAACCGCTGTCTCAATTTATGGAGTTTAGGTACATACTCAGATACATCCGAATCTCGTAACTTTCCACCAACGCGCAGTACCATTGAGTTTTCCACAATGCTTACAATTTTGCAGTAAAATCTCAAAACTCATAGTAAAGGAATATTTCCGCCATATTGTAAGAGTGAAGGGTAGCCATAAAAGAGATATTTTGAAAACACTGGTATATATAAATGCCATAAAAATATATGCGTATTGCATACATGTGACGCTTCACCACAGGTCGAGTTTTAGCATCAGAATATACGTTAGCATTAGCACGTATGTACCAATCCACACCAAACCAACATCAGGCCATCCAGTCTCTTGCCGCAGACCCCTTTGGACAATATTGTGGACGGCATGATTACGTGGATGCTTCACACTACGCAAACTCAAAGCATGGTGGTGATGGTGTTACACATATGTGAATGACATTGACATTTATTTTATTCCTATAAGTTACACAGCATAACAGTAAAAATTAAGGCACTGTGAACTAAAAAAATACATATAAACTACTTAAAACTAAATTGATTTCGGCGACGTAACGACGTGCCCCCGTTGCGTCATCTGATCCGGCGTAGAATTCGGCAGATTGCCTCGGAACTGCCGAAACACGACGCCCGTCGGCCAGAAGTCAGCACTCGCGATGGTGTCCTGTAGCGGGCGCGGCACGCGCACCACAAACGAGCTGAAATGCACGTAGTTGCGCAGCTGCTTCACCCTCAGCGAGCAACCAGTCTTTCGGCGGACGTACTCCATCACTTCATCAGGCACGGCGGAGTAATGCAGTCGCGACACGTAGAGCGCCTTACTCGGTGCCATACAGAGTCTTGCGAGGCGCCCTGCTAGGAGTCTTGGACGGTCTACTTTGTGGTCACGCTTAGACGATCGAGAGTAGCTTTGTAACCTAGGTACTCGTACTTCATCCCACACTCGCTCTTCCTCACGTTTCCAGGGTGTCGTCATCCCCTACTTATAAGCTGACTAAATACGCGTCAAGAAGAACACGTATTTGAGGCTTGGAAGAATAAATTAAATGGAGGAGAAGAGAAACAATGATCTGGGCCTGATGAGTAAATATCGCAATTGGCCGTATTAACTTCCAGTCCCATATCAGTTAAATGTGGCAACGATATGAATTTATCTAGTGCTCTACTTCTTCCAGTCTCCCGCAAATCCACAAAATTAATTTAAAGCGGAGCCTTTTTCAGCGGCTAAAAATTAGAGGACAAAACCTCCTCGTCTCAATAAACAAGGATAGGGAATAAAAAAACATACATCTGATTGATTTCAATAAATCAACCCATTGTATGTTGTTTTTTATTCCCGTAAACAAATGTTATTTACGCAATTCCTACCTACAGTAGCATAATATTCGTACCCTAAGAATAGTTATAGGTATCTTACGTAACAATAGTAACGATTCTTATTGAATATTGAATCAGCTATTTGCCTTATGAGGGCATCACTAGCATTCCGTGTATTGCATTATGATAATGTGCCATTTTGAATGGGCGCATCGCGGTCGTGCTAGCCGCAGATATATTCTTATTCGCGCGACGCGAGCTCGAGTTCGTCGAAATCCTGGGCAAAACAGGGTTACTTGATCTCGTCATTATTAATAACTTGATGTAATCGAAGTACAAATTGGTACTAGTTTGTTTCCACTCACCCGTGCTCGGTACTCGATAATAATATTACTACCCTTTCGCAGCACGCGTTCTCTGTGGCGCCTACAAACGTATATACCAATTTCAACCTTATCGCAAAAGTACAAAAGGTGAGATTTCATTCAATAAAATACGACAATCATTCTAGACAATTCTAATTCCCTATAAGCCGACATAAACAATAGAGTTCAAGTTCCATGTCTTAATAGGCAAAATATTTTACTTGTCCCTCGCGCATAATATATATCGGCGTAGAATCTCCTTATTACCAGACGCAGGAATGCTGCTTATTATTTATTTACACGGTAGCCATGGCTTAAGCCAGATTGTACATACGTAATGCAATCAACAGTAGGTACATACACGACAAAGATGTTTATCCAAAATATTTGGGATTGGATCACGTATGTAAGTAGGTTTTATGGTAATGTTTATGGCGTTAGAAAGCTTTTTATTCGTAGCGAAATCGACTAAACAATGGATTATGGTGTTTCAAAACACTGCAACGATCAATCTCTTGTTACTAATGGGTGCAACGAAATTTAATCTGCATTTCTTTTCTCTTTTATCTTGCTGGTCTCACAAATTACATATACAGTGTGTGGCCTTTAACACGGGAGAAAAATAAAATGAGCGACCCTTTAGACTATCCTCAATTCTCCTGTAAATTTCCCGATGTTTCAAAATTGTTAAGTTCGGAGATATATTATTGCTGTTCAAAGTTTCCCTAAGTACCTACTGGCGACATCACGATATCGTAGCTCACCAGTCGTAAGCATCTTGATTGTATACCAGGTACTGAGACATAATAATAGTTATTTGGTTTTTATTTTTACACCAATTTGTCACGTTTTTTTTTACTTTTTGTTCTTCTTTCAATGTTTCAAAATGATAAGTTAACTTATAACTAAATACGTAATTTGTCGTTGATTCTCCAATAGAAGATAGACTAAATGCAACGATTTTCATTATCTTACCTCAATTTTCACCTGATGGTCTCATCGGAATATCAGCGCTGGGTCACGCCACCATCACACTGCTGACGTGAGACCATTTCGTGGCTTTGTTTATTTTCGTTTAGTTAAGTATTACGAGTTCTAAGTACTTAAATAATTATTCTATTCTAATCAATTAAATACTTATAATGACGTTAAAAAGTTTCACTCATCTAAATGTAGGTACCTATGTACTTAAATGTATGCATGCACATATTATCTACTTAACAGAATAACGAAAACTATTCCCCACCGCTCATTAACTCTCGGAAATACATGCTGCAGAAACCTCAGCTTACACTTAAAGTAATTAACTGAACCTAAAATAACCAACAGCCGCAAAATTTGACATTTACATGAAGTTCCCTTTAATTGGCTAGCACAGTGCGCAGGATTTACAACGCTCATAGCCAATGCAACCACGAATTTCACTCGCGACAACCAGTGAAAATTTTGCTCCGAGATCCATAACAAGAGAACTTAATCAGGGATCCCAACTTAACTGGTTTTTAAATGTCACCACGGGCAACTGTTGCCTGTTTCTGAGATGCTTAATAGAAGGGAATAACGTTACTTACCAAGAATGTCCCGCAGTCACAGACATACTTCAACGTCGACATTCCTAAGTTCTCTTACGCGGTAATTAGATAAATAATAATGGTAGTTAATTTCTGTATTTATAGCCAATTTTCTTGAAGTTGTATTGTGTAGAGATCAGACTAAATTTCCTCAAAGCTGATTACCATTGTGTACCAATCAACAATTAAACGTAAGCCGATGCGCCGTAGAGAATGATGGTATACTTACAGCATGGAATCATGAAATACATACAGCTGCTCATTTACAGGCTTTTGAGATATTTCCATAGATACGTTCCGATCAACTAGAGATGCTTCTGCGTTTTGTTTAATAAAAAAAAATGTTTAGTACCATTTAATAAGGTAGCGAAAAATAATAAAAAAACAGAATCGCACACCTAATCCCGAACATTTAACTGGTGATAAAATATGTTCTTGCAGCAGACGACATATTCCGGTCTTTCGTTCCTAACATCAGACTACGACTACGTAAATTACTTTAGGTGTGCGTATTATAAAATTTAACCTTTAAATGCATAGTGATGTATATATGCATCATGTATTCTTGACTCTATTGACAGCAACTCAGAATTCACATTTTAATAAATCTTTGTCAAGGTCATGCATTTAAGGGTTAAGAAAATCCCCAGCTTATTTCTACAATCCCGTCATCAGATCCTTTGTATGTACAAATTAAATAAATGGAATTTGAGCTAATTATCTCCGAGTAATCGTTAAATATCTTAGTTAAAGTCAATTCAATATTGACGCTCAAAGAGTGTCTTGAAAATTCTTCGATGGCGTCACACATTCAGTTTATAGGCGCGTGTAATGTTCAGCTATTATCTTCACTTTGAATAGTTAGCAATAAGGCATCGTCTACATGCAGTAATGTATAAAACATATTTTCATTCGATCTTTTACTAAAAAACTAAATTTACAGAAGCAACACTCAAATTCAATTTGTGTGGTATAAATGGTATAATTTTCTAGCGATTTGCATAAGTGTGAATATGTATGTAGCTTCAAAAATGTAAGCTAACAGAATTACGTTTACCAATTACATGTTACCCATACCACAATAATAATATAAATATGATAGGTAGGTAATAATAATAGGTTTCGGACTTCGCTATCAGATACGAAAGGAATGGTAAGGAAATTTTAAATAATATCCGCCCATACCAATCCAATACGTAACCTAATATTAAACCGTAGATTGTGATAGTAATATTAAATACCTACGAGAAACTTAAACGTGAATGTAAGAATTATTTAAGTCGATAATTGCTCGACATGTTTCGATCCATTTAGAGGATCCTCATCATATAGTACCCGCGACCAAATCTCGACGTGTACACGTTTAAAACTCATTTGTCTCAGTTTTCTTAAATTACAGGAGTAACCCGTTTGCTAAATATATAAATGTGAATAAATATATGCCCAGTGTGCACCGTCTCACATCATACGAGTACTCGTACATAGTAACATATTATAACATATACGGCCAGCATTATTAAAAACAGCTAACTGACACGGGTCGGCAAGGACCGTCGCAGTATTTGCATAATATAGATAGCCCGTCTTCAGCGCCTGCGCCCGTCGGTTGTCATACCAGGCGCCATTTTATCGGCAACAAGGTTGATGCCTTCTAGTTTCTCCACGACCGTTATTAGTACTAATCATAATTAGCGTCGCTACTATCTACTTACTTAATATTATTTAATAAGATTTTACAAAATAAATACCAGATTGTAATAATTTATGAGCCGATAAGCTGTGTTGGGCAGCGTATAAATTTAGCTTGTTGGGTTTCTAACCAGAGTATAATGTACTGGACTTGTCGGTGCATATCTACATGTCATTAAGTATTAGATAATATTTATATCGCACACGGATATTATTGAGGTATTTACTTAATAATGCAAAACTCAATGGATCAATTTAACACAGTAACCTAAAACATAAAGGGCAACGAAAATGTAAGTTTAGTTAGAGCCCATCTGTTTCCGAATTATATTTACCGTCAATTTAATGTTCCGCCTACATTTGTAGCATAATTTATTTGTTACGAGTTTGATTTAGAGGCTAAT